>QVNZ01022724.1:0-12783 GCA_014825645.1 Pseudomyrmex dendroicus | reverse complement strand
TATATTTTATATTTGTATGTATATATCTAGAAGTAGTATCGTGATAAAAACGAACTATGAGATGCGACGTCGTGACCGCGACATCGCGTGACGTCGGGCTGGTGCCACACGCAAAGAATCATCACCCCCGCTATGTTCGTACGAACCAACGAAGACGAATCATCCGATCGCGGATAGACGTTCTCTTCAATTCGCGCTTTGAGGAAATTCCGTCAAAACCAGCCTGGCCTCTCGCATCGTCGCGAAGACGCACAACGTCTTCTCGCGACCATCCGTCCGACTTATGAGCTATCTACGTTAAATCAGCTTTTATTACTCGAATCGCTTACATCTGAAACGATCATCGTCGCGATTATTAGTAAATCTTATCGGTACGTCGTAATCGATCGAAGAAGATTAGCACGGGGGAATAATGATTAAGGTGTTTACTAAATATTTATATCATATATATATATATATGTATATATATATGTATATATATATAGGACGACAGCAAGTGTGGTGTGTATTGCGTGCACGCGCCAGCGCGCGTGGCGATAATATGTGTTGTAATATCGTAATAATCGTATGGCTGGTCTGCCGTAAATATCGAAGCGTTCCCTCGATGGCCTGCCACGTTGTTCTTCCTACGGACAGTCGATTTTCGTGTTGTATATATGAGGCGCTTAATTCTCTCGAGACAAGAGGATAATATCTCAAAACAATGGCGGCCTATAACGGTTATCGGCTAAAAGAACGACGACGTACCCTTAATAAATCTTGTTCTCCGCGACGTCGAGACTCAAGATCGCCGATCGTCAAGGGGGACAGGGGTACACAACCTTCGTTACGAAATTATATGAATCGTACAGTATTTGTATATAGTGTGTGTATGTATGTACGTATATATCATACGCCCGCAGGGAGCGGCAGTGTGGCACAACCATGACTTAAAAAGCGACCAACTAATCTCATGTGTGTGTCTACATATATCGTTTGTTTTTACGGTCTCTCTTTCCCCGCATATTACGCAACTCGATGATTTTAATCCAGGATTTTACATCCCGGATTGCAGTGTAATGACATCAGAAAGACCCCCGTTAAATCCACCGTCGCCGAGAGCACCATCGCGGGACGCGTCTCCGTCGCGAGCGAATGTCCGCGAACACGACTTCCGTCAGTGGTGTTCGCCTTCCTACAAAACATCTTCTCGCGACAGTCGCGAGTCACGAACTCCGCGTACACAAGCAACGTGAGAAAGCGCGCGAATCACCGCTTTGATTTAATCGAAACAGTTTTTCATGCTAGAGTAGTTAATTAAAAAATCTCTCCGAATCACGTGGTGTTGAATGGATTATTGCCAAGGAAGACTCGTATCAAAACGTAAAATTCCTATTTCTTCTACGTTTCTATTTCTTCGCTCAGTATATAAAACATTTCACGTGACGTTAATTAAATGTGTGTGCGAGGAGTTCTAGAACTCGCAAGACTTTTACGAACGAAACGAAGCGGCCGACTTCACGAATCGCTGTGTCTCCTTCGCGAAAGAGAGTATACAGACAGTCTTGAGAGTTCAGGCCTTCTTATAGATGTGCGTAATCGACTGGTTTGAAAAAGTGTATCAAAAAGGGCAGTTTCAAAGTTTGAGCTTTCTTTGGAATCAAATAATAAAACGTGTTCGAGACGAAGTACAGGAATAGAATGGAAGGCCGAAGAAACATGAAAGATATAGAGACAAATGAAATAATAATCGCGAGATATGTAGAGCGAAGGAGACGGTCCCATTTCGCGAGGCAGACCGCGGGATCTTCGTTCGTAATCACGATCTCGAGATGATATCAACACACGTACATCTTAAACGGTAATCGAATTCTATCTACTCGCGACGACGTCTAAATTTCTATCGTAAATCGTTGCAAATTGGACCGACGACAGCACCGGGGGAAGAGTTAGCGTGCGCTTTATTTCCGCGACTCTCGGCTGCTTTCCTCATACGGTCGCCGGCTATCGAGAGAGGCGGAAGATCACGGAAGATGATGATTTACAGGTTACACTGCCACAGTATCGTAGGGTGTGAGGAGTCCCCCGTGACCGCCGTGGGGGCCGGTTTGCCGGCCGGGAGCTTCGTTTCTGCAACAGGAATTTGCATTTCTGGCATCCGACGCCGCAACTACGCCGACTGTTTCTTCACGAAGCTTTAACAACACCCGGGCGTGCAAATATCTCCTGTATGATCTTATTCAAAGTGCATTTCTAATTATACAATAAATGATTATTTTTTCCGTCTCCAGTTTTGATGTGTTAAAATTTTTTAAAAATTACACACTTGAATTTTATTTGCTATATTGAAAATTGATATGCGAAAAAGATATCTGCTCGCAAATCGGGCGTAAACATGCGCAATAAACAACAACTAGCAGCGATGACGGCGATGAAATTAATTACGTCATGAATAAACAAAATAGAAAGATGACGATCATGTGCCGGTCGTTAGTAGCATCAGTTGACCGATTAGCGGATTCAACAGCATAGTAGTGACAGTAGCAACAGCTGCGGTGGAAATATGGTTAGCATCAATTTTTTTACGCATTTTTACGTCATTCTATCTTCGACTTAGTTACACAGCTACACATAGCACTATATTCATTAAAGCTACATGCAGACACATGTTGTTATTAGTAAAAGCGTTTTCGACGATGGAGACTGGGAAAAACTTTGCCGTGTCCGGTAAGCAACGGTTTGGAAGGTCGTCTACACTGCTCGTCGCAAAACAAATCAGGTAGCCGAAAATTTCAATGGGATGATGAAAATCAGTGGAAAACATGGTATGACGCATCTCAAAAAGCTCTTCACATATGTCTTTAACGTTCGTACATCCTGGTTTGATTATGTTTAACGAACTTACGGCTTCCTGTGTAATTAGTCATGAAACAAGAAAAGATCAGATGTACGTTAAATGGTTAAAAAACAGTTTAGAGTCATTAAATATTCGAGGTTCTTCGAAAGTCGCTAGTGAACCACCGTGCACTCGAATAGTCGTTATCGACAATTTCCATTACTGAGTACTCGAAAAGTTTGTAGATTCGAATTGATTGAAAGAATCGGCGTGATTCTTTATATGAAGGGGAGAAACACATTCGTAGAGACGAATCGGATTGCGGTCGGAACCGCCGCTCGCAGCGAGCAATTGAAGCATCGTTCAATTCGGAAAAAATCATGAGTAGAAATGATCGCTGATATATAGAATTGGTAAAACGTGATTCTCGCGTGAAAGTGAAATCGCTCGAGACACAGCGGCGGGAACGGCGTAACGCCGTTTAAACCGTTCACCAAGCTCACTCGCGCTCTACTGACCTCTCTATGAGTTTACGCATCTCCTCGGTGGTCATGCCGTCCTTTCCGCGAGCATTCACTGAAATAGAAAAACACACGGCACGATTGACACAACGATTAAACTACTACGACAACACGTAACATGCAATTTGTGGAAGCTATAAATGATGATTAGGATTAATAAAAAAAAAATATATATATAGAAAAAACACATATATAGTTCGAGGCGAGTCTTCCATTCGCGACTCGCTCGCCATGCGATACGTCCGCATAATGAGCCGTCGTACGCCTAATGCTTCAGTGCATATGAAACGAGCATCAGTAATGAAGAGCTGAATCGGAGCGAGATTGTTTTTTTTTCAAGTGAAAACACACGTTGCTGTCGGCGCAAGATTCGATGACGGAAGACGAGAGTCTACGACTATTTCCTCTCATCGAATCAGCCTCACGGTCTCAGCCTCGTGGTTTTCTCTTTGCTCGTTCTCCGATCTATCACGAATCTTTCTACTGACCGCCGTAGTTGCGGTTGACAAGTTGATCACGATCGCATTCGGCCTCGCTGATCTCGTTGCTCTCCTTGCTGTCGTTGAAGCTCGAGTTGTTCTGATCCTGGTGGTTTCTCGGTGGCGGCGGAGGTGGTTCCGGCGAGTTGGAAATGGGAATGTTGCGAGCCGAGCCTACGCTGCGACGTCCGACCGATCCGCGAGATCCGTAGTGATCGTAAGGTGCGCCGTACTGTCCGTATTGTGATCCGTACTGGTCTTCCTCGGGGGCGCAATTAGCCGGGTCGTCGTATTCGGGTGAGAAAACGTTGTGAGTGCCGCTTCCACCTCCTTGGGATGGTACTCGAGAATAGCGACCATTTTGACGAGGCTGTGAAAAAGATCGATCACGATTCTAATGACAATCAGTCGTTAAACATGCATTTCTGCGCAAAGTAACTGCTTGTTCTTACAAAATATCCTCCACGCAAGGACATGGAACTTTTTTTTTCATTTTTAAAGTGCACAAATAACATGCGAGTGCGTTGGTTATATAATAAAAACAAAAAAAAGCGATATAAGATACCATAGATTGAGATCCAGAGCGGCTGTGAGCAGAAGCATTAGTCGGATGTCCTACTGGTGGTCCCATGGTGCCGGAGTGGCCGTTTCCTGGATGTGGGAAGGTTTGAAATTGCATAGCCTTGCTCGGATCCATTTCTTCGCGGAATCCTAAGAGATGGAAGGTAGCGTACGGACAGATCTCATCCTCCATGCCTGCAAATAGGTAATCAACCAGGGTAGATCCTGCCGCTATATGCAAAACAATCTATGAAGAATCATATGTTAAATAATAAAGATTGCTTTAGATGTTGCTTCTCGCGTAAGGGAAATCCAATGTGATTATCATTAAGTTTATCTTGATCGGGAATATATATAGATTCGGAAAGAATTTGTAAGCAATCTTTTCTCCTATCTCTCTCTCTAATGATTCTACATGCGACTTCTATATTCAGATTTAAACGAGCAAGTCTTTTACTCACTTTAATGTTTCTTCTTTCCTCGATTCTCACTCTATACGTTAAATCATCAATAAAATCCTCAATAATCGATCATGCGAATATATAAATATATTTGTAAAAACTTTAAATGGAACTGATGACAGAAATCTTCGTATTAAAAATGGCGATGAGTAAACGAATATAATTTTTTTCCTATGTGGTTCGTGTTATTTGTTCGGCGTGCTATGAGCGCATGCGAAAACGTGCAACATTGAAGAAACGAAACGTGCCGTTAAAATTGACACGAACGTTCGTGGGGCGAGGGAGGGACTTACAAAGACCGGCTAGGACAAGCCAGCAACGTCACCGGAACTGCGACTACCGATCTTACGGGGGGATCGGGCGAATATGCCGGACGCACCCCGTTAACAAAACTGCTATTACCAACCTCTGTGCGAGAGACCGTCTGTGCTGCCCATCCGTGGTGGCGGCGGGCATCTTCTGTTAGGCGCGTAGTGACTCAATTCCTCATACATGTGTCGTCTCGGATCCCACGTCGAGTGACTCCTTAACGAGCCAGTTCCACCTATCAAACACATACTACAAAGGTCGTACAACGCGCTGGCGCCTATCAAGATTCGTTCTCGCCAACACTGTGGTCTGGTCTTGTCTTAGGACCTTTTCTTTCTTTTTGCAATATTGATTCTTGTTAGACACCAACGGCGTAATAAGCGCAAACAAATAGGAAAAAACATTTGTATTTTGCTGAAGGGACATACATCTTGGTAAAACGTATATATATATATATATGTATATATAAGAACATTTCGAAGCGAGGCGAACAAAAAGAAAAATTGGCGATGTATGATCGTGTGTATAGATAATATGTCTGGCCTGGATGAATGATCGTGAAACTGGCTTAAAAGCCTAACGTTGTATGTGCGATATTTAACGTGTAATCCTTGAGAAAAGATGAAAGAAGGAACTATCGTGCCGATGCGACAACTAAACAAGTAGTCGAAACTGGTCTAAGAGGTAAGTGTTGGCAGTTGTGGCTTACTTATAACTGTACCTCGCTTGATACGATCGCAGGTGTTGTAATTGGAGCCGGGTACAGGTGGCAGTTTGCGATTCGGCGGTGCAATGTATCCAAGCTCGTCACGAAGATCGGATCTGCGTTTATCCAACGTAGCGCCGCCAACTCCGGTTTGTTGATAGACAACGTCATCTGAAATGGAAGTATGTGAATTTAATAAATATGAATGTACATATATATAAACTCGGTATTTCTCATGTATTACACTTATGCCATCACCCACGCTTGCTTGCCAACAAAAGGAAAAATATTGGAAAAAAAGAATTTTAAAAGATCGGGATGTTTTTCTTTGACGGAAAAGGATTTCAAGACTAGGGTGGCCAACGCGTGGATTGATCGTCGAAAAATTTAGTATGATATATAATGTAATGATATATAAAATATTTTGCGTGTAATTTTTTTATTCTCAATTGATATTTTTTTTATTCTGCTTAGTTAAGATTTTTAGTGTATTTCCCGACAAACCTCCACCGTCTTTATGTGACTTAACAAGTAAAAGTAATGAAAAAAAATTTTATACATTGTCCCTCGTAATATTTCTCGTCGGCTGAAGAGATACCTCGCAGCCGTGTTTGTTCCGGACCTCGAGTTCTTCTCGAGAGTGCCACGCATACGACAACTATTCCTACTATTATGACAACGACCGTCGCGCCGATCGGCACCACCACGTTTACGTCGAGCCAGTTGGGTAACCATGGAAAGTAACGTCTTACATCGGCGGCGTTGTCGTTGCCACCGTTACGTACGGGAGGTGCGATCGTGCCTATCAAAAGAGGGAGAAGAACAAAACGGATTAGATTATATCGCTTTTACCTTTATCGCTACCGTGACCCTTTCCTCTGAGAACGCAGATCACGATGACGGCAACGATTATAACGAGAATAGCTGCTACCACGGGCACGACCAGATTTAAGTTAGTCATGAAAATTTTTATCGGGTCCTCGTCGTTGCCACCACCGTTATTCACGTCCGGTACCTCGCGGGCCGGTGCAATGGTGCCTGGAACAAAAAACGTTTTGGCGATCATTAGTCCAGCCACCATTAGCACCGGCTAACGAGGTGCCGCTGCACCAAAAACACTCAGACGCACCCAATGTACTTACCGCCAGTCACCGTCAACGTTGCAAATTCATACTCGGCCACGGCGAAACCGGCGTTGTTGTGAGCCGTAACGCGCAAAGAATACCAGCTCGCAGGATCCAAATCCATCACTATGAAGTTACCGTTCGGTTTGACGTTGTTCGAGACCTGGTTCCATTCTTGCTGATGCCTGAGCAAATATCAAACGTTAGCTGTTTATTCTAATTAGAATGGATGTTCAAATTTTAACCATAAATTGTATCTTACTTCTTTTTGTGTTCAACAACAAAATACAACATGGGGCAACCACCGTCTCCCCAGGCATTTAAGTGCAGAGTAATGCTATTCGTCGATACTTCGATGAACTTAGCCGCTTCAGGAATGACCGGTTTGGAGCCTTTCGTGCGCGTGTTCAAAATATCTGAAGGATCGCCAGTTCCAATTCTGCAGTCAATAAAGTTTCATATGTAAAATCTAATACATGTTAAAATTTCTTTTTAATTGATAATTTTGACAAGAATTTTACCCGTTATAAGCCGTGACGTAGATCTGATATCGGGAGCCGCACCACAAATTGTCGAGAGTATACACTTGCACCGAAGAACTTGTCTGATGGGTTTCCCAGTCTCCAAATTCGGGTTTGTAATGGATCGTGTATCCATGAATCGGAGCATTGTCGTTGGAATGCGGGCGGAATTTCATCGTTATGGAATTTGTAGTGGTAGAGGTAAGAGCAACCTGTGGCGAGTGCGGAGGAGCTGCGAATGCAACAGTCATTTTGGTTTAATCGCTAAAATAGCAACTACAGTTTCTGATTGTAGCTCAGTTAAGAATGGCAACGTACCGTGCACAACCAGTTGATGAGTCACAGTGTCATGTCCAAATGAGTTCTCTACGTAGCAAGAATATTCTCCAGCGTCCGCGCGGTCCACTTCCTTGATGAACAGTGATCCTTCGGGCAGTTGTCTCAATCGATCACTCGGTTGAAGAGTAGCACCACGTACTTTCCATGTTACTTCCGGTGCAGGTACGCCAACAGTGAGACACGGCAGCTTTACATCTTCTTTGTACGTTGCAGTAAATTTGTCGTCGAACGATGCGATCTTAGCCGGCACTAAAAGCATAAAAAATTTTGATGTATAAAAATTAGAAATATAATGTATCATATTGAATTAAATAAAAATGATTTTTCAAAATATACAAATTTCATTTCTTCTACTTAAAATATAAAATAACATAAATTACCTCGTACGCTTGGCGATAAAGTTACAATCTTGGAAGCTTCACCTTCGCCTATGTTTGTGCTAGCGGTCACCCAGAATTCATATTTGAGTTGTTTATCCAATCCAGACGCTTCATGAGTTAATTGATTCGGCGGTACTTTCTGGCTGGTCGGTTCCTCCGCGTTATCTGCTTTCGCATAAACCGTATACTGAGAAATAACTCCGTTAGGCTGGCTAGGCGGACGCCATGAGATAAGAATAGATTCCGCCGACATGACCAGAGCTTTGATCGCAATCGGAGCCTCGGGTGCTAAAAGAAAATATGACAGATGTGACTATGCTCTCGAGCAAAAAGAAATCTAATCTTATACATTTAATATATTTTCTCACTTACCATCTTGCTCAGTCTGACAATGAATCGGTGCAGACTTAACGCCATCTCCACCGGAAGTGAACGCCAGAACTTGCATACTATAGTTCGTGTATTTCTTAAGACCGTGCAAGATGGTTTCGCTGGAAGACGTAATCTTGGTATCTTTTGTATTTTCGTCGTACCACGTATCGGATGGTCCATAGATGACCTAAAATAAATACTTAAAGACACTGCTGCACAAAATTTTATGCTTTCTTTTAAGTTCGCTTGTGTTTCACTAACTTTGTAGCCGGTAATAACGCCGTTGGCCGTGCTGAGAGGTGGAGATACCCAAGATACTCTGATAGTTTGAGAAGTGAGAGTCGTGCAGGTAGTGTCATGAGGCGGTTGTTCAGGTACACCTTCCGCAGTATGTTGCTTACGTTCCTCGCTCATGGGCCCAGAGCCGACTTTGTTGAATGCCTGAACGACTACTCCGTATTGCGTGTAAGTTTTGAGATTCGTGATTTGCAGATGGTGTTCCTTCGGATCTTCCTTAGAGAATTCGACAGTCTCGAAATTGTAGGGTTTGTCCGCAGATTGTCTATATCCAACGTAGTAGCCAAGGATCTCACCGTTCCAGTCTTCGCGTGGCGGTGGTTTCCACGTTACCTGATAATATTTATGTTCATTTTATATGTTATCGTTGTATATCTTGAATTGCTGTGCGATTCTTACCTTGAGCGTGTGCTGATCGAGAGCTTCCACTTTGACAGAAGTAGGTGGGCCACTGGGTACTTCCTCGGCGGTAATAATAGTAACCGTATCAGATGGATCAGACATGCCAATTTCATTCTCAGCGACAATTCGAAGATGATAGGTAGTTGCAGGTCTCAAGTTGTATACTCCAGCTACGTTTTGTTGCGAGCCAGGTACGAGCACTTTGTCCATGTCAGTTTCCCAAGAACCTTTGCTGATCTTATACTCGATAGTATATCGTTTGATAGGGCTATTTCCGTCATAAGGTGCGGCCCATGATAATTGCACGGAACGTCCTGATTTATCTAACACTTTAAGACCATATGGAACTTCCGGCACCTCTATAAAAAAAAAAATTATACAAAGTAGACAGAAGTGCATACTTCACAATCGGCATTGCATTACTTAATTTTAAATAAACCAACCTTGCACAATCATATTAATGCTGGTGTCATCGCTGCCGAAGGCATTTGTAGCTACGCAAGTGAACAAAGCAGAGTCGGTTCTTTCGGTTCGTTTGATGCTCAAGTCGGACAATACTCCGTTAGCCAATATTTCTTCGCGAATGGTATAACGCGGATCGCTCTTTGTGTCCAATCTCTTGTTGTTCATGTTCCATAAGATCCCGATTGGTTTCTCTCCCTGCGCTTCGCATTGCAATACAGCAGGTTCTCCACGACGAGCCGTCTGATTTCTCAATTTAATTTCGAATTGAGGAGGAGCTAAAATGTTACAAAAAATAATGTGTAATATATAAGTAAGAATTATAACAAGATAAAAAGATTGCTTCGTAAAATACCTTGAACCGAAATGAGGATAACAGCAGACAATCCTGATCCAATGCCGTTAACAGCTTCGCAGAGATAATAGCCTTCATTCGTCTTCTGTATGTTATTGATGGATAGAGTGCCATCTTCTACGCTAATATCAGGATTGCTCAATTTCAAGTCGGTGTAATCTCCCGGCGTATCCCCTAGAGTGTATGAGAGCGAATGTAATTAACGCACGCGAGTGTAAAAGTTTATTATTCGTTACAACCGCACTTACCAGCAGCTCTTTTCCATGTAACTTGAGGCTTGGGGAATCCGTCGGCTTTACATTCGACTCGTGCATCAGATCCCTGTGCAAATGCCTTATCGGTCGGTTCCAGAATCCAACGAGGAGGTACTGTTACAGAATAAACCGATTAGTCGCGATGTGTGCACTTTCGCGCAACACGCAATTTTGCAGTATCCAGGAGCCAGTCGTTTGCAACACTCGAGTCATCAAACAAATTTTAGAAAAGTTACTTTATTGCAAAATCACTTTATATAAATTTAAATCAATTATATATGTATATATATGTACTAATAAATTATTATCTCTTTTTCTTTTTTAATTATTTTTTAAAATCTTGTTTCATGTACTAAACAACAATAGTTAAATATGTACGTAGATCTAAGTTTCAAAATGTTAAAACATTATTACTTTTATATCTCTTTATTTTTCTGTTAAAAAAACAAATTAATAAAATCGAGTAAGAGAATGTTTTAAAATTACATTTTAAACATCTTTAGTCTTAATGGACTTTAATTACAATGGACACAAAATTGACTCGAATCGTAGCAGTTATATCACATGCGAAACAAATCAGCGACACGCTCCCGCTACTGCGGTGAATATAATGTAAAGTACAACATGCGGGATTGTTAGATGATTATGCGGGTATCTAATAAAAGAGAGAAAGATAGAGGAGAAAGAGATGATGCAGGCAGAAAGAAAGAGACGGCAAATTTAGCTCTGAAGGAGCTCAATGACGAGCATGCACAAGGCGCTATCGAATTTGTACTCGAGCACGGTGCGATCATGCTGTACCGCGTTACGAATAATACTCAATTACGCTCGTTCAAATATAAATGCATGCATGTATTATTATCTACACTCTACGTACGCGTTCTACAAAACAAGGCAAGTGTGGTGAGATGCGGGGTGACAGAGGGGCGGGAAAAGGCGTGGAGAGTTCATTCAATGGACGGGGCTGATGAACTGATGAAAGGGTGAATTTCTGATATTTGGTTGGATGGTCGGTCGGTCATCTTAGAACAAGGACGCGTTTTAGCGTGATAGGGGGTACGGTGAGGTATAAATCGACACTCGAACGTAACGAGACGAGTAACATTGGCAACTTGCATTGTGAGACCTACGCAATCCTTGCGATCGCAAAATAACATTTACAACGTTTGTGCTTAACACGGAAATGGCGAACGCGTCCGTGAAGGACGTTAGAAAAACGCGATGAGATTTCACGTGTGCGAAGGAAAGGCACATCCTATGAGCGTCGCGTTATTTCGCCGCAGGGATGATCGAAGCCAACGTAAAAAAGTCGCAGAAGAACGGCTGACGATGAGAGCAAGATAACGAGGCGGGCAAACTAAACGAAGAAAGGCTGACAACAAGTTTGACAAAAGCTATTGATTCTCGGGAGCACGAAGGTCTTTGAATTTTACTCGTTCGCTCATTTGAAAAACACACGAATACGACAGTAAAAGAGGGAAGGAAATTACAGCGGTGAAAGATATATACTTAGACAGAATAGAATAAAACAGAGCAGAGCACAGAGTAGAGAGTAGAATATTAGATTTATTTAACAAAGATATAGAAACAGAGAAAGAGAAAAAGAGAGAGAGAGAGAGAGAAATGTAAAAATAAAGTGGCGAGATAGCGGGAGAAAGAGTATATACGCGCGAGAGAGTCGTCACCGGCGACGAAAGCAACGCGCTGCGTATGTACAAGTAAGTTGGCTTGATCGCGAGCGCCGTACCAAAATGAAATTCCAGAAAGCTTTCGCCAACAGGGAAAAGACACACGATCAGCTTCACAGCAACGATGAGTAAAAATGCAATCAATCATCAAGCCTGCACTCAAATACTCTCGCGGGACCTGTGCGGCCGCAATTTTCATTCCGAAACTTCGCTCAACCATCTCATTATATATTATTAATCATGTCATGTGCTCCTCTTTCTTTACTCTGGACCTAACCGTGGACTCGTAAGGTTGCCTCGTGGACCGCTTTGCCCGACGGATTACTAGCGATACACGCGTACAATCCGCCATGCTCCGGTGTTACCGGCTCGATCAGTAGTATACTCGTCCGTGGGCCGAGTTTCCCGACGCTGTATCCCATGAACTGCGATAACGATTTGCCCTCGTGGGTCCAGGCGATCTCGATCGGCGTGTCGCCAACCGGCACCATGCATGCCAATTGGGCGGCCTGCCCGGCATAGATCGGTTGGTCTCCAAAATCGAACGAACTGATCCGTGGCAGGACTGCAACGGAACGACAGGTAGATCTCCACGCTCTCGTAACTATTCTCTCCCCGAGTTCGTCGCGACTGACGCCAGTTTGCCATTATTTTTTTTTTTTTTTTTACACTGTTATCTCCGCAATCTTCTTGTTCGAGAACTTAGCGTTGTTTTTTCCTCCTTGTAGTCAGTCTGT
>QVNZ01022723.1:0-21280 GCA_014825645.1 Pseudomyrmex dendroicus | reverse complement strand
TGTATATTTACAGTACATGCGAAATTTTAATTCTCTGAAAGAATTGATAAATGTATAGTTTTTTATATTAAAGTTTTATATTAAAGTTATAGTTATATATATATATATATGTATAGTTAAACTGCTGCTTTTAATTTCGAAATACAATGTTCATATTCACTCACTGTTATGTGAAATTTTACATCAATGCAAATACTTATTTAAAACTTTTAAATATAAAATCAGGATTATTTTAGATATCAAGAGGCACGGTAGTGCCTTGCTCCAAGTTCACGCGCAATGAACAGAAGCAAGATTTGTCTATGCAAACATCATAATATCGCATATCGATATATGTATCGCATATCGATATATATCGCATATCGATATATATCGCGTATCGACATATTGATCTTCTTTTTGTTTCTAATTATATTTATGTTTTTGTTGTTTTATCGTATTATTTTATCTATTTTAAAATAAATAATAAAATAATTTTGTAACTACTGTTATTTCATAGAATTATGCTTTTGTAACTAATAATAAAATTTATTAAGAAATAAGTCATGTACATGATCGAGATCTATAGGACAAAGAACAAATAAACACGGAAATTGAATATTATATTCTTTTAGGACACTGTCTTTATACACAACTTATTTCACGAGTAGGTACTGATAAACAAGTTTTATGAAATAAAACAGTCTCTGTTTTATTTCGAATCTTATATCCACAAATTGAAAAAATAGTTAAAAAAAAAAAAAGATTGCGCGAAAACGTCGGTTCTATTCGTACTACTTCTGTCGTAATAAATCATCTTCGGCAACCATTGCGGTTAACAATGTTAATTAATGATTTCCCGTGTCGAGCGGAATATGTGACAGGCTGACACAAAAGGTAGAGATAAATTATCCCTGATTGTGCAATTTACAAAAATAAATAGAAAATAGGTAGCAGAGTGCTTTTATTAACGATCAATACATTTGCCGCGAATAGTCACTAATGTGCTCGTTACATTAATAACATATTTATTATTATTTATCTATTATTTATTACACATATTTATAATTTACATATAATATTGTAAAACAACATAATGAAGAAGAAAACATAAGAAAAAATTGGGAAATACTCATGAATATTTGAATTTCGTTATTCTTTGTTTATACGTTCCACGTCTTTGACAGAAATGATAGTTAATTAACAACCAAACATTCAGCCAATTTAACATCAACCACAACTGTCGACAGTACAAAGAGGGTGAGATAAATAATGCTCGAGTAGCCGGTAGCCGGCGGCAGGAATAATTTTCATAGAGTCACAAAGCCACGCTTACAGTACGCAGGTCTGACAGAAGTTTTGAGAAATATACCCAAAAACTTGTGCTTATTATTTGCGCAAAAAAATCAACAAATTATTAAACTGACAATATAGTTGAAGAAAAAGTAAAGACTTAAATTTCAACAGTGATAAAAAAAATATTATCCCGTGGTATAGTTTTATACGATTTTTCTGGCTTGTAATTGCTCGGATATCATCTTAACGTTTCATTAAACTAAGCGTTTTCATTGCAGAATGTGAACATCTTGTTTTTTGACGCGCGCATTTCATTTTTCTTTGATTTAGAACAGTGTAGGAAAAAAACAAGAAAAAAGATATTTCGCCATTAAAAATAAAAAAAAGAAATTTTCTTTATGTCTCCTTGTTTTAAGTACAATATCACTTTATATAGGTATACTCTATAGGAAATACGAGTCTGATTTGCGGTTTAATCTTATCTATCGTGTCATCTGAGAAATGATATCTGGTCTCTAAGGACTAAAATACAAGGTTACAGAGCTTAACTGCTACAGTGCTCAGCTTCGGTTATCATATAAAAAAAAAGCTGTTAATTAAAATTAAATATTTTCAGAGTAAATGAATTTCAGAACTAACAATTTCTTGTTGTCAGTCAAGTTAAAATGGATGTATTGATAGATATAGATTGATTGGACTAATCATGTCGCAACGCAATTTTAGGGTTGAATCTAATACACCGACAAAGATACACCGACAGTGTGAACGTTAACAGGTTTAACGCTGAGTTAATACGACGGGACTGAAATGTAGGTCACTTCTTGATGGCTGATCTTTGGTTGATGTGGACTGGAATAACAATTAGTGTAATAGAAAGTATGATAATTTTTATCTTTTGATACAATGCAAACTATAATTATATAATTAGTTTTTTAGTTTAGTTTAGTTTACGTATAAGAAACACCTTTTTTTTAAGATACAAAAGTTTAATTCTAAATTTTAATTACTATATAAAAAATACTGAAAGAGATAGAGAGATTATATCATAATATAAAAAACTATATCTGTTATATGAAAAGAAATATGTCGTACAAAATATTATATAATTTTAATGTCCAGAAATAATATTTTCCTGTGTTTGTATTATGTGTGTGAAATATTGTAAATTAAAGTTTCGTTGATTAAGTTTGGAATCCATATGTTAGATTAAATTACTATCTTTTTTTAATTGTTTTTGTTCTAGTTCGGTTGTAAATATTAACGAAAAAGGAGTGAAAGAGAAAAACATAGAAATAGTTAACATACGATACGTACTCAGGATATTTTCTGCCAAATAGTATTAATAAAAAAAAACCAAAAATATATTTACTTACACTATGTTTTAACTTATGAAATAAATTGTCTTTTAATTCGACTATAGGATTTATATATAAAATTTGTAAAACATGCGTAGTTTTATATATGCAGTTGATGAAGACATATATATTGTTGAAGAGGATATTGATCGACGTCACGACATCATTGCTAATATCGAGGTTGATCTCAATGTGTCATCAAGTGTAGATAATAGTAAGTAGCCTCTAAATGCTGGTAAGTACATGTGGATGTATGGGAAGATGTTATCTCTGTTTTCGAGTTTGAACCGCGTTAGTGTCATTTTTATACCGACGTTTCGTGAACATTACAGCTCACTTCATCAGGGTTTAAAGAGCAACCTAATACTGTATCCTGATACTGTAAACATCTTTGTATGTTAATTATTAGAGAAGATGATATATGTGTGCATATATCGCAGCATAAATAATAGAGAAGAGAGAGAAAAGACAAGAAACAGTATAACTTATAAATGTATGTGCATATAAATGCTCTCAAATATTAGCAAAAAATCTGGTAGGCAAATCTACCATTCGAGTTGCTAGAAACGGCTATTTCGACGCGCGGATTAAAACTTGACTACTCGCCGCTTGGAGAAAATGAGAAAATGCGAGGGACGAGTCTCGACGGGGCTTGTCGACGCTTTCGCCAAAGGGTTAAACCAACATTTATCCAGCTTTTATTTTCGTCATTTTCCGCGCGCCGTTTATTGCTCTTTCGAACATCCGCCTTCTCTCACTGCTGACCGTTTTTGCATTTATTCTCATGAGGGAGGGAGCGTAGTAAAGAGAGTATGAGACTTTGCCGGCACAGCAATAAAACAGCGATTTTTTGAATAAAGGAAATCTCCGTGGCAAATGTTGTCACGGTAGATCAGTGCCATAATGATGAAAAATAAGCGGAACGATTTATGTATTGTAAAGAAAAAAGCTATAAAATGGATTTACATGGGATGATATGTAGATTACAGCAAATTTATATTTCTAATGCTTCGTTATCTTTGACATATTCGATTTTCTTTCCCTTTCATCTTATCCATATTGCTTTTAGCCCTAAAACTTTATTTAATATTAAGCAGCATTCGGTTCGCGCGTTTCTTCATGACGCTTAAATGTGCAGTGCAATTATAAATATCTCTTTTAAATAATTTTCTCTGTTAAATATTTTAATTAATTTTTTTATCTATTGTTCATATTGTTTTTATCAATCAGATTGTGATTTGAGATTTAGTGAATACTATCGTTGGATGTATGTACATTACATTTACATGCACATTCAATACCAAACATAGTCATACAGCAAAAGTGAATTATATAAAAACTCTCAAACGCATATTTGAAAAACTCTGAATATTATATACGTAAATTTTACACGAATTTTCTATCTTTTATATTTTCCCTTATACATTCAAATTGATCGTATATAATCGCGTGCATTTTTCTTTAAATCAAACGTATTGCTTACCATAAATTTTATTACGCATATGAGTATTTTTGTCGGTAAGTTTTAATTTAAAATCTATTTTAAAGTGATAAATTTAATTTCTACGCGAGTTGTTTTATGGTATTAAATAATTGCAATATAATTAAACGGAAGACTCTAAATTTTAACAAATAAATTTGGCGGTTTATTGTGTAATGGTTAAATTAATCACTATGTTATTAACGCGATTTCAATTTTTAAAACCCGGAAACAATGATGCTACTACTGGAAATTTATTTTCGTACTGCGTACAACGATTATTATAGATCTAATTATCGCAACGTGGCAATTATTTAACACAACAATACTATGCTGCCAAAGCACTTGGATGTTTACGCGAGGTAACGGTGAACATGAAAAATATATTCGCAGTACCACCCAACTGCACGAATCGTGCAAACATGAGTATTTATTACTGTTGCGCTTATATCGTCGTGGCGCGCGCGCATTTTGTGCTGACCGTGCGCTTTTTTTTCGCGAATTTTGTAACGCGTGTGGTCGCTAATAGAGCAGCGCTCTTTCTCTGCGATAACAAAGGCATCAGCAAAGGATTAGCACGATATTACAAGATTACTGTTAGTACTGGTGAATGAACATTAACGTGAACGGACAGTAGAAATAATAGACATTAACGTTCAATTTAAATAAGAGTCATGAATGAGATGACTTTGATAATTGTTGAGAAAATTAAAAGTATCCATTTGTCGAAAATATTTCAAATAACTGGTATTATTTCTTTAATTTTTACATTTATATATCAAAAATATCACATTAAAAATTAGCACGTGATAATTTTACTTTGATTTGTAATTATACATTTGATAAAAAGATGCAATGCCTTTTCACAGAGATATTATTAAAAACGTGAAATACGTAAAATTTAAAAATCGCAAGACAATATACTGTTGGTTGTAAAGTCGTTATAATGACAGAAATGGTTGCGGAGATAAAAGTCACGTCAGTGGAATTATCTGTGTGGCGTATTATTTCTGAAAAATCGTCAAGGAAAAGTTTCTCTTCGCAGGGTTATGAATTTTCATGTTTAAGTAGATAAATGAGCTAGGCGAGGTATTCTATTGCTTCATATTTAAGGGAATGCAGGTCAGAAAATATCGTAAAGAGTTAGAAGTGCACGTAGTAGATAATTGCATATAACGTCGATCAAGTCTGTAGATGGTAGATAATATCTGCAATTTCTATTTCACGGTGTAATTTTTATCTTAAACGCGTTTATTAGAAAGCGTGGCTTTGATCTCATCTTTGTTCTGCGTGACTGTAATATCTTTCAGAAAGAATCCGCAAATACTGTAGCATCTGTATCAGCAAAAGAGTTGTCTGTAAAGAACGAGTTAATAGGAAAAGTGCAGAATAAAAAAAAATTAGATTTGTAAAGTCTGTGTCTCTCTCTCTCTCTCTCTCAGGGAATAAACAGAAATATTCTTAGTAACCATGTAAGTTACAAAAAATAAAAGATTGGAAAACTAGAAGATTAAAAAAGTAAGTACAATGTAAAAAGATCGAGCAATACAATTAAAAATTGCTTTGAAAACTTTAATTTTAAATATGTACTTAACAGTCATAAAAATTTTAAAAAGATAAGTAATTTTATTATAAAACTTTCTGAATGTTTTATATTTTGTTACATTATTTACATTTTTAGAAATTCGTTTTCTATATTGTCTTTTGTTTTTATTACTTCTTCATACTTTAATTCTACATTTTCGTATTTTGTAACACAGTTTTATTTCACATGTTTGTTTTAGCTTAATGCTTGTTCTTAAAATAGAAAGAAATATTTTCAAGAGTATTACACACACAGACATATATTTTATGATCTATGAGCAACTTAATAAAGCATCAAGTATATAATATAGATAACTTCTTGACTTTCTGTCTTCTAGACTAGGCATATGTGTTTCTAGCATGATCGATGTGAATGTAAAATAATCCGTTGTCCTTGTAGCAAGCTCGAAGCACAAAAATTCGTATAAGGATTGCATTTCTTTCCACAGCTGCTCAAAAAGTAGTGCATCGATCCCGTGGCGCTTCGATGTATTACGTCATCGCGCTTGTATCGGAGCTCGTAAAATTTATGATATGATTTATAGACAAATATTTCTAGCTACAAAGTAGGAAATAGACACTTAACGATAATCAATGTGACATTTCATAAAAAAAATAAAAAGATTATACTTTCTTCCGATAGTCGTTTAAATTTGTTTCGCGCGTGTACACACGTAGATATATCTACATAATAATTACAATATGCTTTAAATTAATTCAAACATCTATTATAGCAACACAAAAGTACAAAACTTAGTTACAAAAGTATAAAACTTACTTTGATAGAATGCGTATTTTAAGGGAATTCCGTTTTGCGTTTACAAAACTCATATGAAACATTTCGTCATGATGAAGTGTTTATGTGTTTTCTCGGCGAACGCAAAAATTGATTCGTGCATCGAAGAATGTAAAAATCAAACTACTGGCTACAGAGTGCAGCTTAAAAAAAAACAAAGTTAATAGAGTAAACATAAAGAGTGCGGCTGCGGTAGTATAAAAGTATATTTGCATTTTCTACCGCTTTTTTCGCGTCGTTGCATCCACATGACTTTGACGACATTACGGCGCGACTCTTTCTTGCATGTAGAATAAATACGGGGATGATTTATTTGAAAGCGCATGTAAAATACAAGGCTGCGAGTTCTTTTAATGCGAATTTTTGTTTAGAAAAGTCACGGCTCAACGTCATCACACGATTTTTCTAAGGAAGAAAGAAGTAAAATATTCTTTGAAGCGCGAATATTCTTTGCAGCTTTGGGGCGCGTAAAGTCTTTTCATTCGATGACGAGAGTTTTCTCTCTTTCTATACTTCATGATTCAGTTTCTTATTTTATAAATTTTATTTTCTCTCTTTTTTATATACTTTTATGGGAAGAAAATATTTTTATAAGTAATTGAAACGTTATAGTCACATTTAGAATGCTCAATTTGAAGAGAAAACATAATCTGATACAACTAAAGAACAAAATAAATGTAAAACAGATTTTTATTTAGAGTGTTGCAGAGTTTTGTTTTCCAGCTTTTCTATACACATCATTGCACGATAATAGAAGACTCAACATGTAGAAAACACGTGCGCACAAAATACACACACATACAAAGAACCATTTACCTTCGATGACCACGATGTCACTTCATGCATTGGTTAGATGTGTAAGAGTGCGCAATGGATGTTGCATTTGTCAAATGGACGTCAGTCGCAGTTAATCAGTAGAAGTAGGTCAACGGCTGTTTAGAATGCGCAATCGGCGCACGTGGCTATTTTTTTCTTCTTTTTTTTTTTTGTTTTGTTTTAATGACCTACATCTAAATCAACGTCTCTTCTTCTTTAAGTATTTGATGCTCGGGCAATACTCGATTTAACTTAATATGCGTAAGGAAAAAGAATAAACTTTCGAGAAATATTTATTTTTCTATAAAAATACAAAATTCAGAAAAATACGTGTATACATATAAAAGATATTTCATAGATACAGATAGGAAACATACCTGAAGAGCTTAAAAATGACATTCACTGAGCGCTCTTTAAACAATACTTTATCATTTTATCTATAAAAATTGTGGTCATTATTTTTATTAAAGACACTTATTTTTTTCTGTCAAAACTTGGTAAACTGAATCATTTAATACTTTGCTCAGAGTTCTTACGATAATAGCTCTAAAATATTGTCGAGTGACTGAAAGATTTATTTATGGAACATTGTTGTAAAACATAATATTTGTCAAAGTCACGTACATAACGGGTTTCGATAATTTTGTCGATATACATATATAAAATTTTCCAAATAATACGTGTGTATACACTTCTATGTAAATCGCTATTATTATCTCGCTTGTGCGCGTTATTTATTGAAACATTGATTTAGTATTTGTGTCGTTTGTTTTTCACCGAAACGAGAGAAACTTGTTCACTGAGTATCCATTACAGTAGAAGAAAAAAAACATACAGTATACACATTTGATTAGTGATAAAAGGATCGATATTGAATCGAGATCGAACGTTGGAACAATAGCTGGTTGTCTGGCCAGTTCCGACTACTGACATTAATCAAATAATCGGAATTTGTAGCAATAATCGGGGCGTGACGCCGATGAGTAATGGTAATGTTTCTGGAGCGTGAGCAAAGTGAAGAGTTAGCAAAAGGCTGATGTTACAACTCACCCGGGGTAATGCTGATTAGACGCAGAATGAATGGGAAATGCCGGATGCTGTGCGCACCTTTCATTTTGTGCGGAATAAAATAAAAAAAATAACACGTATCATGCCAGCATTTAAAATTAAAAGTCGGACGATGGACGAGATAGGCAAAATTTAATATACATATTTGAAATTTGATTTTGATTGCGAATAAAACTAGTTTACCGAAGTTTGGTCTTAACGCACCGGAAAATCTGATTTGCTGATGCGTTCAAAAACAGGTTCATTTAATGCGAGAAGTGCTTTTGCTTCAACATCATATTCTAAATCGGAAATTGCATTGCTAATTGTACATGGCATGTTTTTCAATTTCGTTTTCCAGTCGGTAATTAGTTTTGCATAATTAAATCATTCCAGCGCTTCGTGCCATTCGTAAGCAAAATCTTGTGCAATGAGATAAGTTTATTAACTTTCAAAAAGTTATCACGCGCAATGATATTAGACCAGACCCACAGATATATGTGAACTAGTAAAACTGCACAAAATAAACAGACGTGCGTTATTGATACATTAAGAAAAATACCATTCGAGAGACATTATAGAACAGAAACTATTTGCTTTTTATTAGTGTATCTTCTCTTCTCGTCTTAAAAACACTTAAGTATATTTACTTAAGTATATAGTAGGAGAACCAATCTTAAAATAATAATATATTTACAGTTAATCTCGGTTTAATTACGCG
Source organism: Pseudomyrmex dendroicus (assembly GCA_014825645.1). Lineage (NCBI taxonomy): Eukaryota > Metazoa > Arthropoda > Insecta > Hymenoptera > Formicidae > Pseudomyrmex > Pseudomyrmex dendroicus. The sequence continues at coordinate 12,206 of QVNZ01022723.1, read as the reverse complement.
ATATCCATGATTGATATGTAAGATTATTCTGGCTGTCTTCTAATTAAAAGGAAGGCTCTAAGATACAAAGCGCGGATGAATATTATCTCTCAGGTCTACAGTACGAAGAATCAGATTTCCTCTTCCATCACAAATTTAACCACGAGACGGTCTTAATGAAATCCGCTTACACGGACATTAATCTTCATCAGCCGATATCGATCAATTAACAGCGATCATTTATGTACCGTAATCCCGAATTAACTCAACCTCGTCATGATCCTTCGTTTGCTGTTTTTTTTTCTAATCATCGAGCTAGTTTTTTTTATAAAACCGAGCTACTTGCGTCAGATCGCTAAGGGGAAGTAGTTCCGTTGGGAATAACCTCTTCTTATCTCTTCTTGCTTTCTTTTGTTTTTCTTTTTTCTTTCATTTTGTTTTCTCCGCGTGAGAGTAGGGAATAGATTCCATCGCGCGCGGCTACTCTTTCAGAAATTCGTGCATGCTGTGCTTGTATTTCTCGTCAAACCGCGCAAGGTTTTTCGCGAGTTTTTCGTGTTTACATCGCTTTTCCAGCGTTCTTTTTTTTTTTTTTTTTGAAATTTGGATTTGGTGTTGCATCAATGTTACTCTCGATAACTGATACAACAAATGGTATTGTGCTCGTAAAATCCATTACAGTGAACGCATGGAATCACTCATCGAGATACTGCTAAAAACAACTTTATTCTGCAAATAGGTATAGCCAATACAATGGAAAATATAGAAAACTGAAAAAGGTAGTAAATTTAAAGTGATGATTTTATTCTTATTACAATATTTTAACAGATATGTTAGAAAAAATATGTCAGAAAAGTTTACATAAAAGTTTACATAAAAGAGGAGTGAACTTTTAATATAGGTATATTTACATGTAACATATTATTACTGGTAATAGCGTTTATAATAAATAAACTGCATATTTAAAATACATCGGTAACAAGTTTAATATCTTTACTGCGGAGTTTGAATGTTCTAATAGTTCAAGCATTAAGTGAGTACACATTAAAACCAATTTCCATTTCCATTAATCAAAGAAAAAATAAATAATAACGCCCGAAAATAAATATTGGGAAAATAATTTTGCAAACAACATCAAAGTGTTTATTCAATGTGAAAAATGTTAATAGCGGCGTATGGCATACTATAAAATCACATCTTTTGTACATCGTACTCTTTAACGAATAACGAATGAATCGAATTGTACATACACAATTCTCATGTTTTTCATCAACCCGACTACAAATTACAAACATATTTGTACAAATGTTAATAAATTGTTGTGTTGCTTTACATTTTACATTCATGGTTACCGGTAATTACGCAGATAGAAGAGATTGTTCGAATTTGTTTTGTTTGAATGGTTATCGGATTTAAAACATAAAGAGATAATATTATATGTTTTGTTGCAAGCTTTATTTCGTACATTTTGCTGGTGCTTTAAATAAGTTGAATAAAATTTTACTCGAATACCTGCCAAATATCGGTCAAAGGATTTCCGTTATGGTACTATCTGCCTCTGAAACAATTCTCCGATAGTGAGAGGGAGGTTTGTTTTGCCACATAAGTGGCGTTAACAATTTCCGTTAAATCCGATATCTCGTGCGAGTCCAGATTTCACGGTTTTACGAGTTGGGCCTACGGTTGGATTACGGCTTTGTAAAAAAGTTTCCGAACGACGAAGTTCGATACACGTTAGCGCATATCGACGTGTACATAGAAAATTTCCATAATAACGTAATCAAAGTGTCGCATGTAGTCCGCGATGGTGCTGCATTGTATTGTGATTTATGAGCGTTAAATTTTGATCTTCCGATTTTTTCATGCAACGATTATCAATAAAAATAGTGTCAGCCAAGTTTCCGGTGTCGAGATTTTCGTTATTTTTTAGAATATGGAATTTATGATCAAAAATTCCGAAAATATAGCGATGTACAAGCTTTTTTTTTCTCGCTTTATGTAATAATACTATCCAGATTGCACATTTGAGAGTATTTTAAGTTAATGAAAAGATCTGTTTTTACTGGAGATAGTCGCCGCGACAAAATTCGAGAAAATTTGCTTCGTTATTCTCGCAGTTCTTGTTATCTTTAAATGTTCTTATGCATTTACTCGCAAAAGTTCGCGCAGTACTTTACGAGATAAGCTTTGAAAGTTTGACACGCCGTTCTGTACAGCTCTGCAAAAACAATTATTTATTTCTCTTCAGTCTTCTCTTTCAATTTTAAAAGAACTTTAATGGCTACTTGTGCTTAAGGACCCGATACTTTATTTTTACGACAAAAGCGTCGGTTAATATAGCCGCGGAAACACGTATTTTCTTTGCGCTGGAAAAAACGCGACAAATCTCTTTAATTAAAGTTCCCTTCGCAGTAATAGAAATAAGTAAACTTGAAGCATGTACACACATTATATGAAACTTTCACATTCCACTCTCTTTCAGCAAATACGCAGGCGTAAAGTAGTAGTTAATTGTTGCGAAATGCTTAGATATCAACATGTTTTCACGTTGCGGACGTGAAGAAGCTTGCTATATATATATGTACACGCTCTATTTGTCTCTCCTTCGCTGTTTTGTTACAATCCTGCGCTATTATAAATTATGTCTGAAAGAAGACGCAACGCGACGTCTACTTTGTGAATTGCAGCCAGTGTTGTAAACTAGCTGAAGCAAGCTTGCGCAATATATTCAATTGTATTTATAGCTTGCTTGTGATAAAAGTATTAAAACTAAAAACTCGATATGTGAAAAAATAAGTTTGATAATAATGTAAATGTGGTTAAAACAAAACAATTCAGTGATTATATTTAACACGTATTTTGCAGCTACGTATTTCTTAAATTATATTAAACATGTTTTCAAAAAGTATTTTTAACAATGTCACGACTTCAAAGACATCACGACGATATTGTCTTCATACTTGATTCTCCTTCGATTTTTGTGTCTTTGCAAAGCATCAGATTTCTCGGTCGCTAAAATCTGCTGTGACAACAAACCTTGACATTTTCTATATTTTCTCTCCTGTCCATCTTTCGCTACATGTAGTGTATCAGAGCTGCTACTCAAGTTCTAATATCTCCGTTGTCTCTATCGCTCGCGGATTCATTTCAAATACAAATAACGCTTTGCTGATAACACCTAATTTTCTCACATGCTGATTTTGTGTGACTGCAAATTGTATTTTCATTACCCGCTTTGCGGATTGCGAGATTAAGCTTATATCAGGATTTCGCGAATGTCGAAGGGGATTCTGTCGAATGTTACGGAGTGTTACGTGCGCGAACGTGAAAATATATTTTTCCCTCGGCGTGCGGTGGATTTATTGGCTATCATGGTATTAAGAACATTTTCATCACGAGGCGACTGTGCTTTTATCTTCTTTCGTTCCAGCACAAGCGATATATAATTACTTTCGAGTTTTTATTAAGAGAAATGATCATCAGTTAAACTTGAGATACGGTGATAAATCGTTTTTCAAGCAGACACATAAATCCTTGATAAAACCAATAAAACCACAGTAAAAAAAAGTAAAAAAATTACTTGTTTTATACTTTAGCTTCTGCGTCACGAAACGATATCGTGTATTTCGCAATGCTCGCGTAAATCCACAATCTATTTCTATTTCGCACTATCTTCGCAAGAAATTCAATGAAGAAAGGATAGAGATACATCAATTATTTCTCTCGTACTGTTAAACTGAATTACGCGCCAGGGCTTTCCTCACCATCCCCCGTGATCGCACATCGTCGTGGTAACTGCTTTAATCGGCTCTCATCGTGTTACTGCCCGCCGCGATTCCGCAACCACGCTGAGCAAATATCCGAACACTTTAATGCACTCGCTGAGGGTAAATGAAACGAGCGAAGAGACCAATAATCAATAATACTTCGTGCAACACGCACTTGGCGGCACGTTGGGAGAAATCAATTCCGTTCTATCTGCCGTGTGCGCGTGAAGTGTCACGTTTCTGACGAGTTCGAATAATGAAGAGAAGAGAGAAGAGCGAATATTTTTTTTTTTTTTTATTATACTGCTTGTGTTACGTTTGAAACGAATGCGATATAAGAGAAGGACGTAAACAGGGCAAGATGAACAGAAATGCATATGTCAATGTTTCGCACAAAGAATCGTGAGAAAGCTTTACCTACAATCGCAAGATCTCATTTTTCAAATAATCAACCCCTTGTCATTTCGTTTTCTATGTATACACTGCCATATCTTCGTCTTTGCATATTCATAGTATTTTGACATCTTCTATTCTTGAGCAATTTGACAGTAGTTTGTCTGATTCTTGTCGAGAAATTTTATGCAACGTATTCATCAGAATTTGAAATTCAATATTTCTTTTTTTTTAATTTTAAATTATAGAATTACTTCGAGAGAGTTATAGAATGTAGAATGTCTTTGTTTTAAAAATTGTTTTTGTTGTATATCTCATACTGCTTCAAACTTTTGTAGATTGAAATGAAGAGAAAAATACATTGCAAGTCTCTTTTGTTGTGAAACTACGAAACTACATTAATTATTGCTGTTCTTAGATATAAACAATTATTTTGTACACCATCAGCTATTTATTACAGACTCAGAAAGTTAAGTTTTCATGATGGAGTTTATGTGTAAACGTAGTAAGAAGCAAACGTGCGATCTAGGATTTGAAACTAGGTCATCTCAAGCACAAGGAGAATGAGATCTCCTATCCACCATGGCATCTTTCCTTCCGAAGCAACTCCGAACAATGGAAAAGTTCGTTATTTTTCACACTTGATAATAGGTTAAAACTGTTTCTTCTCGTAAACTTTTGATGTGTTAGATTATAAATTGGTTAAAGTTGAGATATTAATCTACCAGTGCAGTGGTAATGTTGCATTTTTCATGATCTAATGTACCCGCTTATAACTTTAACTGACAAATATCTAATTTTTTTGTTAAAATATAAAAACTATTAAAAATATAAAAAAATGTCATGAAAAAAATGTTAAATAATCTTTTGGAGTTACAAAAGTTAAATTTTAATTTTTCCTAAATAAATAATACTTCATATTTTCATTTCCGAATTACATGAGCGTGAACAGAAAATAGAACGTTTTGTTTTTATATATATATTTTTTTAATTTTAAAACTACACTTTATAAAACAGTTGTACATTTTTTTATGTCAAATCTTTATATGATAATTTATATTTTTCATGTACAAAACAATTTTATTATTAGTTTTATTTGTCCAGATGCGAGGTAAACGCGTGTATTTGCGTATATATCAACGTTAGTATAAATTTATAAATATAAATGTCTGTGATAAAATCTGAAGAAGATATTTTACGCATTCTTCCGACTAACTTCTCTGACATAAATGGTGCATTTTACACTCGAGTCACGCGATATCCGTCGCGAGCGCGTTTCACATCGCACATCGTATGCTCAAAGGCGACAGAAATTTTCCGGTGTTCTCCGTTAACTCGCGTGGCATGTATAAGGTTTCGTAACTGCAACCGACAAAGTTCCTGAGTATTAAGAGAACGCGGCTCAAGAATGCGCGCTCGCGTATTCGTTGCGGCATTACACGTGAGGTCGAATACTAGCTTTCTTACACGCGCCCGCGGCGTTTGCAACACGGAATGCAAGACAACGTAGCCGTAAATCTGCGAAACTGCCGCCAGAGTATAGGACTCGAATAAACGGCAGGAACAATGTACATAGATGAGTGTCGCGTTGCGTCACTTCCTTCATCCGCTTATGTATATTCGGCCACCGCAGGAGAACAAATACCTCTCATGCGAATACTCTGTGAACAAACGGAAATTAAATTTATCTAACAACCCTTGGAATTGCGGGCAACTCGGATATAACTTCAAGTTTGACTTTTCGGATTATTTATTTGCGTGTCCGTTACATCGAACGAAAATTTCAAATCAACTTAATGTAATTCATTTTCCGTAATTTCATTTCCTCGTTTCTGGTGAGCACAAATATTTCTCGCGATTCAACAATCTCGCAATTTGCTCGAATTCGCGCAGAATATAAATGACAGGGAATGAAATAGTCTTCAGTTCCACATTGTTCTTATACTCGTACCTGATTCATACAAAAATACAATATATTTTATTTTGTACCATATTCCATAATAATTTGTTACATTTCAATTTAGAGAATAGTAAAACATTCGTAACAAATTTCGGAAAAGAATAAAATAACGCAAACGATTTTCCTGCGATCGTATCATCCAATTTCACACGTCAAGCTCAAACTACTTCATCTCCGGTTAGGTAGTGGGTTATTAGTACCGTTTTCAATCGTGTGTGAACCAATTATCGAACGCAAATATATCTCTAGCGAAAATAAGAAACGCACGGCAATATAATTAATTATCATGTAATGACATTGCTTTTTTTCTGTTACTTACGAACTTCTGTCGAATTTTCTATAGAAATCAATATTGTAGTGAAAGTTTAAACATAACTAATTGTTGTAATTTCACTTATTTAATTTTTTTATTCGATAAATATAATTCATGATTACACATATACATATAACAATATGTCACAAAACTGCCAACAACGATGTCAGCAAAGATTGCAACTATACGTTTGCATGAGATAGCTTTACACCTGTTATTTTGAATACTGTTGGCAGCACCGGATATCAGAGATTTAGAACGAGATTTCCATTTGGAAGGACCAGACGGAAATTGGACATGCGTGAATGCACGTGGCTGCCAACTGGAAACTCGCCTTAAGCTCACACGAAAATATCGATGCGGAATATATCGAGTGGTCGAGCAAAGCTTGAACGGAAATGCATCCGCTCCTTTAGATGCATGGCGTGAAGGGATGAGATAAGCGTGTCAGAATGTTCTCACACGTATAGTGTGAGAGCATATTGTTTGGGACTTACTTTTGGAAACACTTGTGTGTTCTTTCAGTCTAGAAAGAATCGTTTAACGTAGTGTAAATTTCAAATATTTTTTCGCACAATGTTAATATCTATTATTATTTTGCTACGTTAAGTAAGAAATATTTCTATATTTTGAAATATTGTATTTAAATAAATTACATTTATTTATTTTCATACATTATTAATAAATATTCATTAAAGCTTCTGCTATAAAACTGAGGTCGATAGTATTCTGATATATTGGACATACATACAATATTTCTTATGAATATCTTATAATTGCGTAGGGAGTTTTACTTAAGATAACAATCATCGTAAGTTACCTTTATTAGTGCCACCGTGTCATCAGAAAGTTTGGGCACGTCCAAAACTGAAGTATGCAAATCGCGTGGAATATCCGCTGACAAATTGCATTAAGTTCTCCCCGAGAAAGCTCATTAAATTTCACATAATCTGATTCTCGACACGTCAGTTGCGCACGGCAGATGGGCTTGCGAATTAACGCGGTCGGATTGCGTTTCAGTGGCGAGATCGATCTCGCATTTTCATAACGCTCTCGCGCATGAACCGCTAAGGAGAGGATATGCTGTCTCACGTTTGCCGCATTTTTCGACCGATAACCGAGCCCGGAGATTAATGTGGGCTTAATATTAGCACAATACCGGTTGCGAGCGACACGCACGCGTATTTGAGAAATATTTCGGACGATAACGCGCACGCTAAAGTACGTGAAAAATAAAGAGAGAAAAATTAGTTATTTCTATGTATTTTTCTCAACATGTGGATTAATTTGCTAATATAACTGTTTAAAAAATACCATACATGTATGTGCAGAAAGATCATATACTCCAGAATATACACTTATCGATCGATATGAAGTTTAAACTATTTTATAACTCGTATAAAACTTTATCACATAATTTTTTCTTAAACGACTTTTATATTTTGTTGGAGTTATATTGTCATATAGAGGGGATTTCTCTCTAAAAATACACTAGGGGAATTAATCCTCAGAGCTGCATCGAACGGTTTTCTATTGCCAAGATAAAAGCCGAAGCAGAGAGGCGTAACTGACGTTTTTTTTCTGTTCACCCGTTTAAATCGAGTATATCCTACTACCAAAAGTTCAAATGGGAAGAGATTGCTGCAAAAATGTTCGCGTCACAGTGCGCGTCATTCGTCGACAATGATTTTAACTTTTTTTCGTCGGTTATTGTGGCTTAGTCTATGTCGTAATCGTGGTTACAATACTGACAAAAGCACCATGAATGGTTTTATGAACGGTTTCAGTAAAGTTTTTATCTTTCAGCAGTTTGCGGTAACGCGCCGAGCAAAAATATAGGTGCTTGACGATATTGCGTTGAATACATTTTTTTTTTTTTTTTTGAAGAACTGAGCAAATATACTTTATCAATGCAATTTTTAATTTATCTTAGCGTGTTTTATTTCGAAGATTTTATTATTATATGTATAAAGGTGCAGTTGTTTTCTTAGTCAGAGATTTACGGGCGTGCAAAGATTTATTTCGCACCAACGGGATGAAATATAAGAGTAATTAGTGAAATCCCTTTTCTGCGCGGTGCGAATGCAAGCAATTAGAAATGGATAAGCGGAAATAAAAAAGCTCTCATTCAAAAAAGCGCAAATGCTATGCTAGTTAAACGGAAGACGCAATCTGTGAAGAAAATTTTAATGATGTTTACATATTACTTATATACTCTACTATGTACTATGTATGCAATATATATAATATACATATAGTAATTAACTAACATACAGTAACATACGCGCGATTAGAAGATTAGACAAAATCGCACACACACACACACACACAGTGTTTGCGCAAATATATTTAGTAGTATTAACTAAAGTTATTTTTCACTCAACAAGACTTTAGTGTAATTAGTTTTAACGGACCTGAAAGACAGGAGATGCGGTTGCTTTGCTTTGAAATAAATACCGTTTTATTTATAAGGCATCCAGGTTATCATTTCGGGTCTCCCCGAGTTAAGTTACAAGTGATATATTGTACTGGTAGTGGATATATTGTTGAGAAACTCATTCACATGTTCTACGTAAAGTTCTGTCCGCGGACATGACGCTATGTGCACTCTGCGACAATGTACCGCGCGACGCTACGGGGCACGATATCATTTCGCGGCTTTTCACGGCGAAACTTGGCAAGCTCGTTAATTCTTCTGCCCTGATGTAACTAATTACGAAACTAATGCGATGCGGAAGGACTAGGTAGGGACGGCACATCTGAATGCCTAATTAGAAAAGTTTCGACTAGTTCGACCATCGCTAAAACCGGCTAACTTCATACAAAGTAGGTTTAGGTATGGCGAGACTTAAGTTGTTGTTTTGTGATTACCGATAATTAACCTGCTGCAATCTTCGGTTTACCATTATTGATCAATTTAAAGTTTGAAATGAAGGGTCATACGTAGAAAAAAAGTAACAGAAATGAAAAAACAAAAGATTAACAGTGATTAGAAATCATAATTAGAAGTATTACCCTGATGAAGTGAGCTGAAATGTTCACGAAACGTCGGTATACAAATGACACTAACGCGGTTCAAACCCGAAAAACATCTTTATATCATAATTAGAAGTGTAGTTTGGAATACACAAATCTATATACTGTTTTTGTTTAATCTGTATATAAACTATATGCACAAAAATCATTTATCTATTTTTACTTTTTTCTTTTAGAGAAATAATCAAAGTATTTCTCATGTTTTATCTCGTGCGCATCTATTATGTACTATGTATATATTATGTGTTTTACTATTGTTTATACATTAATAATCAAGAGCACTTATGCAAAACATTGCGAGAGAACTCTTAAAGTCAACGATACGCATTAACGTCACTCTTTTGGTTACGAAATTGACGATGTACCGCGATATATCGCGCTACTTAGTAATTAGTGCCTCTCGTCATAGTACTCCGTAAAGCGTGAACAAGCTCGCAGTTTACCTTGCTAGAATTCCACGGTAGCGGAATATACATTCGTGGATATCGGCCCTGTTTAGCGTTGCAGTAGTAAAAACCGCGCTGGTTCCGACGGGTCAGACCATTCGTAGTCGTTATGTAAAATGCAATTATGCGCGGATGATAATTCATAATTAACTTATGCGCTGAGATTCTTAATCTTTGGTATCGCTCTAATTTGCATCGCGTTATCTCGACACATTGCAATGCATATGTAATGTACATTTGATTTCTTACTGATTTTAAAGCATGTAAACTGTGTTTACGTTTATTGTATGTTATTGATAGAGGACACGCTTTGTAAATAAGAATTAATCGTAAATACTACAATTTTGTGTCGTCATCAGGAATAGATATATAATTTTTAAATAAAAGTCGATGTATAACAATTGACTCAAAATTCTAAAACATTTTTGTTTATTAGTGTGCAATTTTGTATAGTAATATCGAATAAGTATTTTATGAAGATATACGAAGATGTACCGGATTATCCGATGTATCGATTAAACGACGCAGACAGCAGGCCATACAGAAATACTTAAACGTCACATGATGTTTCGATAATATTGAAAATTAATTACCCATGACTAAATAAAATTCAATAACCTATTATCATTTATACCTATTATCATGCTTGATACAAAACTCTGATATTAAAAAATGAATTTATGTCTCATGATTCGTAATTAAAGTTTTCTAATTTCCGAGATGAGATGTGAAAATTTCCGACAAATCATTTATTACGTAGATGCGGTAATCTCCAGTTTACACGAGAAATGTGCTCTTCTTTAAAGTTTAAGCAGTAGTAAATTATACCTAGTTATCTTTTCCTATGGAAGCAGCTGTAACCTTGCTAAGTTCACGCTTTCACAGACGAGCTGCGAGATTTTATGAGAAATTTTATGGTTTTTGTGACACCGCAGAATGTTCTGTCATTGCGGCGTGTTGTTTTTTTCGCTGATTGATCGTTCGCACAAAAAAAACATTAACATAATTATCATTTTAATAATAAACGAGATACTATTAGCAAACGTACTTTAACTAAGTATTCTCGCACCGTAAAATTGTTATCACGGATTTCTGGAAAATTTACGAAGAAAGTAATAGCATAGCTATATCCGTAAAATTGACGATAGCATGCACGCGCGCGCGAAGTTGCTTTTAAAATCGAACATACTTTTCCTGCGGGATTTTTCGGGAAGTATCATCGCTTAAGGATGCTCGAAGGGTAAGAATCCTTCAATAACTTCTCACAAGTCCTCAATATGGGAGGAAAGACGCTTATACGTTCTCAACGCGTCGCTTTACCTTCGTGATTCTCAAAGAAATCGAACGCAATAGCAAACTTTTCGTATGAAAAAGTTTTACCGTAACTGTTTTAAATAATATCGGTTTAGAAATTCAAGTAATCTTAGTTTTTAATAGCCGCGCAATTATTAAAATTTGTAAAGCGTTGTACGTTGCTGAGAAAAACGATTTTAATAGTAAAGATTCCTCTCTCTCTCTCTCTCTCTCTCTCTCTCTCTCTCTCTCTTTCTCTTTATCAAAGTAAATTTCTAAAACAGAAAATGTTAATGTTTTGATCGTAATATGAAATTCGATTTACTGTCAGTCACACGAAATACAATATATAAACGCAAATATATAATTTGTGTACTTATTGATCGGAAACTGTAGTATTACCTAAAATTTAATTTACAATACACCTGATGCTGTTATGTGTTTTACTAAAATTAGTGATACGGTACTAAAGCAATCAAGAGATTAAATTTATACAACATTGAAAACCATATAATTGATTCCATCAGTGAAAAACAAGTTTCAAGCCATTTATCAGTAGCCACAAAAACTCTACGTTTCTCTCTATATATTTTCACTCAATATTCCATATTTGACGGGAAAAAGTGTTCGTGACGCAACGGTGAAGAATGCTGACATTTTTCAATTTAGCACTTTAAAAATTTCAGCAATTTTGACTTTGATAAAAAAGCTACTCATGCGCATCAAGTCTCTGCAGTAGCTAAAAACTATAAAAAAACTATAATCTATAAAATCTTTGCGGTCATAGCGTGTGCGAGTCTGAGCGTTAATTTAGAAAATTGTGAATTGAATGAGAAAAAAGCAATGAATTGTTGCGCTTTCTATCTATTTGAATACCGTTATCGACCAATTTCCTCGTTCGTTCGGTCTCTTTGTCCGAGCTGGCTATTAACATCGTAGAATGAAAATCAAATTTGCGCGCAAACATTGACCGAAACTCAATTTTCGCGACTCTCTTGTCTCTTTTTTTTGATAATTCG
>QVNZ01022722.1:0-12776 GCA_014825645.1 Pseudomyrmex dendroicus | reverse complement strand
TCTTCGCCAGTCGCATCCATCGCATCGTGTGTCTCGGTTGTCCTTGATATTAGAATGGTCCAGGGGATCGCGCGCATCCAGTGACCGTTACGTGTTGCGCGCAATCGCGTGTATACACCGTGCGGGGCTAACTAACCGCGACACGGACGTGCAAGATCGCACGGATGACGACATCGTTTTTATTATCATCGCACGAGCTTCATCCGCGATTTACATCTATGCGGCCGTCATTCTTCTCTTTTTTTTTGTCGTGAATTTGGCGTCTTAGTCAGGTCTCGTGGCCGTCGACAAGAAAAGACCGATCGCATCAATTAACGCCGTCCGACAGCTTCATCGACAACGCGTCGCGCATTATCGACTGTTTTTTGTTTGATCGATGTTTTTGGAAGGTCGAAAAAAACGGATTATGCATGCGCGATACAAAACGTGGCTCGCGGCGATGCGCAGTCTTCATTGCGATTCACAATCGATTAGTTCATAAGGCGAAACGTTTATTGCTCATTACCAGTCACGCTCGTCGAGAGTCGAGGCAGATATAGTTGCCGAGCGCGTAATCGCTCGTATATGCGCGCTTAAAAGTCTCGCTCTTCTAGTATGTTCCTCTCGAATGGCACTCATCGTGCACACGCGGCAGTGTGACGATGATTACCTACTGACTTTTACATATTCATCGCTCTCGAAGCGTGGCATTCTGTTATCGACAAAGATACGTAAAAAAAGCGCGACCGCGCGCATTACGCCAACTGACACAGTTGTCATTGTATCTCGGGGAAGACTAATCGCTCGAGAGATAATCTTCGCGCGCTGTTTCTATACTCACGAGCCCTTTATTCTTGCGAGCAGATATTGATGGATAAATGCTACCGACAAATAGAGATTGATACGTTCTCTCATAGAGTTGTCGTGCGCGAAACATAAACATGAAATGCAGATGTAAAATGTCGTCGATTTGTCGCCGTCTCGAAAGCTTCGCTCAATCTTAAATTGTTATTTATACACACACGTACACAAACACATGATACTTCAAAACAAAAAATTTCACGCTTGTTCAGATGCGTTAACGACAATCGTGAGAATTTTTTTTCTCGCAATCTACACAACGATTATATAATGTAATCAAGCGTATTGTGACCGAAAAGAAGAATTAGCGAAGACGAGTAATTTGCGAGAATGGTCGGACGGCGTTTTGTGAGCGGAAGCGTGAACGTGCGACCGTAGCCTGGATTATGAGGATACGAGACGATGATGGTACGGGCATAGGATCGCGTGAACGTGGCTGCAAAAAAAAAAACGCATAATACACGGTTCTTAGAGTATAAAGCAGAGAAGAACTGTTTCGAGGCGCCCGGAGGCGGTTGTACGAGCGTGGAATCCGCGAACGTAACGTATGGCGAACAAGCGGCGGCGATGTTGCGGCGTCCGATATTTTCGACCGGTCGCGACCGGCGCGCTGCGATTACGCAAGGTGAAGGCAGGTTAGGCGATCGTCGTAGCCCCGCAGTCCGGTGGAGACCCAGTTCTCATCTATTAATGCGCAATTACCGGACGAACAATGTGATTACGGCGCGTTTAAGTCGTTACGCGACGCTTACGAGCCGGTCTCTCCATCGGTTCTTGCACTCGCTCGAGATAATGCATCTTCCTCCTCTCTCTCTCTCTCTCTTTCTCTCTCTTTCTCCCTTCAGCCGTCATCGTTTCGCCATTGAACCACTTCTAGTTTTACGGCCGGTGTGTGTGAAGGATCGCGTTGCGCTCGCGTCAGGTTGAAATCGAAGAGTGTTTCGTCGCGACACGAAAATCAATGGCCGTCTAATTTAACTCGAATGAACGGCCAGGCGACCGTTTAACGAACGACGGTGCGGCTGCGACGATCGGTCCTCCGCGTGGTCGATCAATCTTGTGTCGAGAAAGATCGATCGATCGCGCTCAGCAAATAACTCGACCGCGTGCATTGTGCATTAGCGGAGGCGAGGTTCAAGGACGTGACTCTCCGAGCAGAGAACAACCGTCGTCGTCATCGAGAGAGTTACGCGTATTCGCCGAGTTCCGGTATCGTATCGGCCGGTGAGTCACATTGCGTGAATGTATAATATAAGATGAAATAAGTAGGCGATCGAATTTTGCGGAAATACTATAACGAGAAAACAATTTATTTCTGGAAATTAAACGAGAGTCAATCGTAAAGCGGAAAAAAGTTGTTCGGCGAATCGCGCATGTGTCTGTTTTTTTCGATCATTGCGATTTGAATATCACATGTTTCATCACACAGTCTCTCCCACTTTTCTACACTCAGAAACTAGTCGATCGTTGCTTGATTTTTCGCTTGAGTTTTTGATCACGTGCGAAAACCTGGATAATACGCCGAAAATAATATGACGTTTTTTTTCCTTTTTTATGCTATCCAAGGATGCGCGTGGCAAGGATATTTACTTAATAATGCATTCAAAGAAGTTTTATCGATTTTTCGGGGTCGAATATTTATTTTCATATTTTGCGTATCAAAGCTAGTCGTACATTATTATGACGGAAGACTTCGAGACGGATTATGTAACAGTACCGATGTTGTTATTATTATTAATGTCGATCTCACCGATCGGTGAGAATTTAACGCGCGTAGCCGCTTAAAGCTGCTTTGCAGGCTGTCGCGGACTTTTTATGCTTGCCGCGTTCCGTAATCTTAATCCTCGTCGCTTCGAATGACTTTTATTGCGAGATATAACGTAATTAGGGATCCCGCAAAATTATCTACTTTTGACCTGAATAGCGGCGTGTCACGATACACATCGTATGGCGAGTGCCAACGTGCGCGCTCGCGCACGACGTTGAACCGTTAAACAATAATAGTCCCTAGAAGCGAACGCGCTACGTCATCGTGTAGTCGAGCGTTCACACGGTCGATCTGCTCGTAAATTCACATTTTATTCAGAAAATAAGATTTTTTGTACATCAAAAAACAAAAAAAAAAAACCAAAAAAAACGTAATTCACGATTTTTTTATGATCTTGCGGTGAAACGCAAAAGTGTTTTATGAAACGCAAAATACGTGTCATTATATTTTCATTGAATTTGGAAACGGTAATATAATATTCGCATCTTGATTTTCAAAAATTTTAAAAATATCGAAATTTACGAAATGTTTAAATTGTTGACTTTATCACGTACTCATTCATTGCTTATTATGTTAAACGAAAGCAACCGTACAAAACGAACATCGCACAAATTGCTACGCTCGTAACAAATTCATTAATTAGAGACCATGACTCACGTCATCTCTCTATCAGCAACACCTTCTATAGGCGCTAACGTTGCGGCAGGTCTTTACGTGACGAGACAAGGATAATGAGATGTTTCTCGTGACTTTTTTTTTCAGTGATTTACAAACGAAATGTGAATGTGCTTTAAAATAAACATATTGTGCAATAAAAGCAAAAACATAATTTTACATTAACATAATCATGTCTAATAAAATATCTTTTCTTATGGACGTAGCATTAAATTTTAAATATGTGTAAGTATATTAATAAAATACTCGTCAAGAGAATTATTTATTCAATAGGTGCGCGTTATACATGTTTACATTGTACACATATAAAATCAAATTTTTTTAATCTTGTAAAAGCTGTGTACACATGTCACATTTGCGGAGGATGTGTAGATATTTTCACTCGCATTTAACTGCCACATTATTAACTTGGAAATTAGGCTACGCGCGCGCGCGGACGAGAGATAAATTTCGTATTTTTTTTCTTTTATCTCCTTTTTGTCTTTAACGCGCGCAAAGAAATCAAGCACGTTTTGACGTAGCCTAACAGTGAATTATTGATGCTCGGCTCGTGATACTTGGCTCGGACAATTCGGGTCGTCGAAAATTGGAGGCTTAATTTTTAACGACCCGTAAGTCTTTTCACGACCGAATATCTGCGTCTTCAATTACTGGAGCAATTTAAGGCGCGGTCGGTGACGAACTCGCAGGACCGCTTTCACCTTCGAATATCTTCGCCCACGTCGCGTGATAATTGGATTTTCCGCGGGAAATACCGCGCTGTATCCAACGTTCAAGTCCAGGGACGAGTGTGAAAACTCGCGAGAATTAACGAGAGGAAAGTCTAATCGCGCACGTAACGCACGCGTGCACGAGCAATAATAATGCCGGCTGAAATCTAGACACATCGTGGGGAAGCCTTTCGGCGCCGAGTCTGCAGAAACAAATCAGTACGAGTCTCAAGGACTGTGAGAAAGCCCAAGGGCAAAGCCACGATTATATCTAAGTCTAGAAACGATGGGCACATTCGTATGCAGTTTGGACTATGGACTAATAAAATATCAGTCGGAAGTTACGTGACTCAGCCTACCTACGTAATTCATCTTCGCAGCGTTTTTATATAAAAGTTCGTCATTTCATCGTTCAATATTTTTGCGAAATACAGGTTGTGAATTACCGAATGTATAGAAAAACAATAGAATAATTTTGTTTTACATAAAAATTACTACTTGAAATATTATGTAGTAATTCTCTTTTCATTAGTAATAATAAACTTTGCAAACTTGTTATTTTGAAAAGAAAGCAGATGAAGTTTCGGATGAAGTTCTTCATTTGTGTCTTTCATAGACTTTCGTGAATATGTGATGAGCTTTCATAAGTTTAAATTCGATGCGGTATTCGATGCGATATTGTATTTCCGATGACATCTGCAACGCCAGGAATGCGAATCGTACGTGCTGGTCGTTCGCGAATCATATGTTTACGTCCGATATTCGAAGAAAGAACCAGACGCGCAATGTGCGTGTCAACAGTGCCGCGGATAAATTAATTAGCGTAATTAGCACATAAGTCGGCCGGGTATGTTGAGGCTGTCACGATTTATTACAACTAATAGCCCAAACCGCACTGCTTTCAAACAATTCGCGCGAAGTATTTGTCCTCTTTTAGCGCGAAACATGTTTGCACGTCATCACATCTATTCTACACTCGCACATACTGTAGAATCGTCTTTTTTGCTGGCCCTTCGTCATTATGAGAACCTATTCTGGCTGTCGTTACGTAGGATCAATCGTCGGTTTAGCGTGATGCGTGTCACGACCCTGGGCAAAAAAAATTAATGACTTTTGAACACCTGAAAGTCGTTCACCTGCCAGCTGCTGTTGATGGCGAGAAACACTGTACATACCTTCCGGACACTCTCACGATATCGATAAGCGACCCGTAGGCGATCCACGTGGCTCTTCTCTCTCGCCGCGTGAACGATCATCGCGGATTTAATGTGCTCCACGTGCTCCGTAGCTATTAATAAATTATTATTAATTATACATAGAGCGAAATATCACCGACTAATTACTAATTAAGCACCGCGCAACGGTAATTAGCGCCGCGACAACATATAGCACATGTCGCTCATCTTTGCCGGCAGCGAAGATCCAATAATCTTTTCATGCAAATGTATGTGTGTGTTCGCTGTAATTACGCGCAGTCAATGAAATTTATTGATATCCTGTTCAGTCGTGGCCATTGATCAAAAAGTCGACGATCGGGCCATTTTGGGACCACGACCTGATTTAAAGCGTTGCACATCGATCACCGTTGACAAGTAAATTGTTTAATCGCGACAGAATCTGACCAGAAGTTGACACGTCACCAAGAAAAATCGCTCTCTCATATCATCACGTGAGATTTATACGTAAAAGTCTTCTGGACTTTAGTCGGTCGCGGCAAACAAAAAAGAAAAAATCGTTGCTCTAATTTGTTCACGGATCGTAAAAGTTCGGCCTCGGTTGCGGCACGTCCGCCACGAAGACGACAGCTGCGACAAACGGCTGTCGGCTCATCGCCCTGAGATGGGTAAGATACATACACATACATCAGAATCCGTACGAAAAAAAACGAGTGACCGTTTAAAGGCCGCGGAAATAAATCAGCGCGGCGCTTCTGCAAGTGCTTTCGCGTTTGGCGAAGTGGACGGACAGGACGAGCGGAAAGTACGAGCGCAACAAAATGGCACGGCGTTTGCGCCAAACAAGGTTTAATTGTCGAAGCCATTGACATGCGTGTGCGGTTTGCCCGCGATACGACGCGGGGCGCTCCTTTTGTCTACGGCTTCGTGGAACGCGCGTTTCCTAGAGGGTGTTTGCTCGTCGAGAAGTTGTGATTTGTTCGCCGCGACGTAAAGATAAAATAACATGTTATGTACGTACACAAAGTCGGGGAACAATATCGTAAAAACACTTGCCGAGAAAATGCGTCAAAGTACGCAACTTCAAGAGCGATGTATAATAAAAGTACGTACATATATTTATCAAAAATTATATTTTACTGAAATAATTAAGTTATCGTTGCAACAAACAGCAACAATACTTCGGCAAGCTTTGCGACAGCAAGTGGAGAGTTTTTGGCTCGGATTCGCCTCAAGATTTGAAAATATTTAACGCAGATTGTGCTTCGAGCCCGAACGATTTCGGTCACGTTTGTGTTTTATTTTTATTTTTTGCACCAGGTTTGTTAGCGCCTGTATCGCCGCCGCCGAAGATTCAGGGATAATGCCACCATTCCTCCCTCTCCTCCTGGGTCTTTGAAGGTAAAGATGCCGCGGATTACGGGATTCCTAACTCCTTGCGCCGCATAACGTTGTACCTGCCTTTAACCAAGGTCGATCGTGTCTCGACAATCGCCCGGTAAGATCGTGAGATCGGCCGGCTGATGTCGGTCGGAAAGTTCGCGCGATCGTAAGCGCAGCCGGAGTTCCACTTTTGATACACGTATTACAATACTTGGATTACACGTTGGCATTAAAGCGTTTATCGTTAGAGAATCGAGGATTACGATAATTCGCCGATACAGAAGTACGCTCGGGATTAAGTAAGGATGATTAATGTAATAACAGAGTAATTTTAATCGTGAGATTTACGGCATACCATTGGAAGTAACCGCGTTCTGAGCGGAGTGTAGATCCTGGAAATTTCAGCACGTAATCATTAATTTTCTGTTTGCAACAATGCATGCGTGTCGCAATATCGACGTGTTTGCAAAACTGTAACCTAAATATTTTTTTCATGGCGCGTTAAAAAGAAACGCCCGAAAATTTTCGTATACGATTAGCACTCGGATCGATGAAGAGATCGCGTGAAGCGACGATCTATCGACCACAGATGATAAGGGTGAGATCAATTATGGCAATCAAGTGAGTCAGATCGGAACAAGATATATATATATATATACATCGAGATTTCGTCCTTGAATCCCTAGATCTTTATTATCGCCGGATTCCTTTCGCCTGCGGGACGAAGCGGCGAAGTTGCGGTAGCTGTCGAATCGATATGATCGCATCTGCAGCGACCCCAATTGAGTTTCTCATGATGCATCTCCCTCGGGTCTTGGCAATCAAGGAACTTTCACGGCCCTGAAGAGGTCCTTGACCGTTTCGCGTCGCGATCCCCTTAAATAATAAATTACGAGCGACGCGATCGGCAACACGGAAATTACACGTGGGGGAGCCATTAATTTTATCATTTCGTCACGTTACTTTTCCTACGTCTTGTTTTTTTTGTATCGTATGTAACAAAAAATTACTTACTATACATTGTAATGGATTTGTCACGCAAATCATACATGGTTCGTTACATTGGAGAATGTAAAAAAACATTCTATTCAAAAAGCAGTAAATTGGCTGTTACAATCGACCTACGCGTTTTAATGGGAAATAACTTTCGCAAGATACGATTAGAATCCAATGGAGATGTATACCAGTTGCTCCTATAAGAACGCGACACACGGCTATACAAGTTACGACACTCGAGATTAAGACACAGTTTACAGCTATTTAATGATGGTAATCCTACGAAATTTCTCCTTACAAAATTTCTCTTTATACGCAGAGCGATAATGATTGATTTTAGCCAGCGTGAAACGAGATGATAGAGTGCGAAGGTCAGGGCTGTGTCGCTCGCAATCGAGACAGAGAGAAAGAGAGAGAGAGAGAAATCTCGGGGCTATTCGGAGCTCTCGCGCGAATTACCGATACGTAGATTTTGATCGACGCGCGTGCGCAAATCTACGGAATGAAGTAGGACCGATTTATGGTCCAGCGACCGACAAGAAACAACGTTGCCCGAGGCGGGGTCGAATTGAAAAGCATCCGAGAGAGTTTCGAGACGTGGGAAGCGCGTTTATCGTTACCTTCTCTCTTTCTCGCGTACGAAGGAAGTACTCTGTCGTCGCAAACGTGCCAGTAAGTAGTGAGTGAGTGGTGAGTGAGTCACCTGTAAGGAGTGGTGACTCGCGCCCTGCGATCGGCGTGATCGGCGGCTCTTCGATCGTGTTCCGTTCGTTCTTATTGCACGCGCGAGCGACCGGTGGAACTCTCTTCGAGTCTTGTAATCGTCAAAATAGATGACGTCCCGACGTTTTACACGATGGCCGCGAGTTCGTTGTTCCTCTCGCGGATGCTGACGTTTCAACGTCGACGTCGTCGTTGGGATGCTCGGGATTGCAGAGAAAGAAAGTCGGTCGACTGACATCCGTATACGAAGCATAATATACATTTTGATGATTGAAGCTTGTGTAGGAGTATAAAAAATTATAATGGAAAAAAAAATCTAAAGAAATATAATAATCAAATATTATTAAAAAGAAAATAATAAGAACATGCAATATAATTATTGCAACAAATGTGTTTATTTCAGTCGAAATAAGAAAGTGATCTACGGCCAAAAAACTTTTCCCGGTTTCTGCTTTTAGTTTTGTTTTTATTTTCTATTGCGCTGCCAAACCCTCTTTTAGTACTGCACGACCTCGACCGGCTTGCACCCGCTGCTGCCGGACGTCAAACGATCCCGCCGGGATCGCGTGACGGTAATAGCTTGTTCGTAGACCAGTTAGTTGGCCGGGGAAACGGAACGAGATGAGTCGTGTGAACCAATCCTTCGATTAAGCAAACCTTGTATTGACATTTAGCCACAGTATCTGTCTCTTGGTGCCAGATGGTTGCGAGACGATCGAGTCCACAACGACGCGACGCGACTATACACCGACCATCGCGGTCGTCGCGCCGTAGATCAATCGAGACAGAGATCGGTTGAATGTCACGAGAATTTCATTGATCACACATTACTAATACAAAATCACGTATGAGAATGACGAACGAGTTATTAATTAGTTTTGCGTGACGAGTTGCGTAGTGCGATGTGATTAGATCTACGAGCAATATCACGTTACAATATTTTGTCATGACAAAATGATGATTATAAATATTCATTCAGATTACCTATTCTGTTTGATATTTTATCTAATATTCTATTTGATTATGATCATTACAATAAAAGATGGTTTCTTAGCATCATTTTGTAAAGCTACAGATAATTAAAATTTTCAAACAACTCGCAATATAATTACTTGATTTAATAGAACTATCTTTCTATAAGGAAGATCATTCATGTGTGCGATAAAATCTTTTTTTTCCGTAATATTCGTTGTTACGAACAAACGCCGGAGAGTTCGGCGCGATTCCAAAGAACAGATATAAGTATTGGCGTGAAAAAACAATAGACGTAAAACTTGCGTAAATTGCCGTACCGGCAATTCGTGCCGATTCCTGATCGTGCACACAGCGCGGCATAGACCGCGTTCCCGCGTTCTAGCAACGACGTCGCATCGATTAATTAACATTGCTCGGCGTTGGTTCTTTCGACTAGCAGCTCCTGGTAGCGCTGATCGGTAAGATCGCGAGATGCGATAGCGGTCACACCAACATGAATGATATTTTTCCTCTTTGCCAGTTTTTTACCCATCGTTTATTTTTCCACTTTTCTTTCGGACGATTAGTGAGCTTTCGCGACAGACGGTGCATCGATAAAAAATTCGGAATTGGCGCCTCTGCCGATCCAGACTCACGTAATTAAGCGGTTTACCTCGTAATTACAGCCAATTAACATCAAACTCGGACGACAGAATATCGGAACTCGTTATCGCTTCAAGTTTACTCAGTATTACGTAAAATCACACACATCACGCGCGCGCGAATTTGATGTATGTGCTTTCAATTTAATTTTGATGTTATTTTATCCCAGAGAAAGGAGATTGCGTCAAATTATAACACTATAATAACACGATCTACCATCTTATCCTAAAAACTAAATTTAAGGTGAACATGTATAAATATTAAAAATATGATATTATTTTTATAATATTTATACTTTTTCAGAGCAAATATGGTGTTTTAGAATAATTATAATTTTTATTTAAAACAAGTGCTGCAAGTTGATCTTGGCTGATCATTGCGTATCATTGCTGTTATTGCGGTTTTGTTGTACAAACATTACTATTTGCGTTAACGCAGAAATTTTAACACTCACATCTTGATAGAGATATCAAAAGAATTGCTCGAGTTGTAAAACTTTGTAATTCAAAAATAAAACAATGCGTTTAGTTTAACAATGCGTTTTAGTAATAAGATTGAATTACGTTTAAAAACTTTTCTGTGTTGTGTGAATCACGGACCTTTCTTCCGTAAGTACATTCAAAAAATTTTAACGCAACAATAATAATATGACATTATTACTAACGTAATTTATTTACATTTATTTTATAACAATAATAGTATGATATTATTACTAACGTAATTTATTTACATTTATTTTACATTTATATCAGAACATGTTACTGATAATTCACGTATTAATAGATATATCATCATTGAACTATTAAATGTATTGATTAATCTATATTTTGCTTTTTTAAAGTATTAATTATTTAAAGTATAATATATACTATATTATTATATTATAATAATATAGTATATTATTATATTATACTATATTATTATATTATACTATATTATTATATTATAATATTATACTATATTATTATATTATTATATTATAATAATATAGTATATATTATTAAAAACTCAACGAACTATTTTGTTCACCGGAAACAAACGATCATGAGTGATCTTGAGAACGTATCGATCCGTCTTTCTGATTTGTCTAATATACACAGATACAAGCAATAATTTCATCATTAATTACTCAGATGTTTATTGTCACTGAATGATCATAATATTAAAAATTGATTCTTTCTATCTTATTTCTAAAAAATAATCAAGACCAGCTTTCGATTTTCAAGCGACATAACGTTATTCGAAAAACAGCATTAATCTTTTGTATACAAATACAACATTTTTGTGCGCTTAGTGTTAATACTTATTTACTAAACGGTTTAATCAATTAAAGAAAACTTTCAATTGCAAAAAACTAATTTTAATAAAACTTTATTTACTAATTTTAACTTTATTTACTTTTGAATCACTGAATAACATGCAGTAGCATTACTTTTTAAAACGTTTGTCTGTTAAAGTTGATTAAAAAGTTGCTAAACTTTACGAGCTGCAGATCAAGAAGAAAATGAAAATAAAAATGAAAAGTCAAACGAGTGACTATACGTTATCTTGTTAATATAGGATTCAAAATTTCTTGATTGCTCTTTATCTTATTTTGATGTTCGAGTGCTATTTAAAATAAAAATAAAATGTGCAGTTTATATAACGTAGTTACAAAAACTAAAATTTATACACTGTTACACAAAAATATCTCTACTTCCTACTACTGCAAATATAAGAAGATTATAACATCTGACAGATTTACGATTGACTCTTTGGTTAGATAGTTGCGACATAAGACTCCTATGTCACGCTTCTTTGTGTTATGTTTCTTATTTATTTGCTCGAACGGCTCAGATAATATATAGCGTTATATATTTATAAAAAGTAAAATTATCTGCAATTTTATCAATAGATTATGTTTTCTGAACTCAAAATCTTTCTCTGACTTTCTCTGTCTCACTCTTTTTTTTCATAAACAGAATACTATCGTAAATTAAATTAGACATCTTAACACATCTTATTTTTAGAATGCTTTAGTTTATTCACACTTTTGAATACATAATAATAATACATTATTATAGAACACGTTACATATAATGTTACAAATACATATAGTCATAATGAGTATGTACAGTTTTATGTAAGAAACGGAAGTAATGTAGAAGTTTCTATAATGGAGAAAAAGATAATTCCTCTTGTGTAAGAATAAGTTGAAAACATGTAGAATAACATTTTTTTGTGTACCTCTTAATTTTATGCAAATGAATTAAAAAGACTAAAACAGTAATAAAATGTATATTATGACATTTATTTTAGATAACATAGAACTCTCTAATTGGAATGTAGATATCAATTATTACTATGTTAAAGAAAAGAGTAATATGTATGCTATTAAAACAATATTATTTATAGAGTTAGTATACTTCTATATTGTACATAAATATGTAATTTATATATATATATAAAATGTGTATGTGTATATATATATATATATACACACAAATATCTTATAAAATACACATATGATATGCTACATATATACACATATGATATATATGCTACATATATATGCTACAAATAATATTATATTTGTATACATACTTTATATATATGTATAAATTTCTGGAAAACCATAATTTATATAAAACTTTATTTTACATGTTTAGTTTTGCAGAAAGAATCATCTTTTTTCCGATTATGCCATCTATATCTACCGCTTCTAGCATACTATAAATACCAAGGATAATTTTCTTAATAATGTCGAATTTATCTACTTCCATCCCATTTACTTTCTAAATATCGTCAAAAAATGTACTATATGCAGTAAGAAGATTTACAAGTTTTAGTATGTGTCATCTTAAGTCATATTTGCACTTAAAATCTGGTCCACTTGTACATATGTATAAG
>QVNZ01022721.1:0-17763 GCA_014825645.1 Pseudomyrmex dendroicus | reverse complement strand
GCGTTTCAGAAATAAAACTTTAATTACAAGCGAAATGAAAAAAAACCTTTCTTCCCTTAAATCTGACGCGCTTTTTAGAATAACGGAGGGAGACACGGGTTCCCTTTGTCGCCAAAGTAAACGTCGACTACTGCTAATTGCGGGATTACGTGCCTCGAGGTCGCGGAGGTATGGTCACGATAAGGTTGTGCTCGCATGACCTTAACGAGATCTCTAGACGAACATATCTACGACAATTCGAAATAAAAAAAGAAAAAGAAAAGAAAACGTTTGCGTGCAATTGTAACAAACAGCAAAGCGAGAAAACTATGATTCTGTTGTTCACGTCATACGTGTTTTAGGTCTATTACTGCGAATAAAGAAAAACTATAATTCTTCTTCCACGGTTCTCTATGATATATATCTTTCACTTTTAAACTCATCAAGTGGTCGTGCAAATGAGACCGAAACAACCTCGTTGAAAAGATACGCACGAGGGGACCCTTTTTCCCCAGTTCTTTCTTCTTTGCCAGTTGATAGCCGGTTTTAATTTTTCTCGCTTCCTGTACACTGTATAGTAATGACGGACATTAACCAATTAGCGCGAGAGCGCCCTCCTCTCATCTTTCTCCGTTGTACAGACTCCACTCTTACTCTTTCTCTCTCTCTTTCTCTCTAAACGGGCCGCAGAAAGATGCTCCTGAAACGCTCCGACTATTTTCGGCACCATGTGCCAACGAAATACACGAATACCGGATCCCCCAGTTGGTTCGGTGAACCTTTAAAGCGCGAGCGAGCGGATATTATTTCTCCCAAAGAAACAGTGCCTTTTTGCAATGTCCTTGGCGGACGCAATTAATCCTCAGAAGATTTAACTCTTTGCCAGACGTTTCGAGTATGATGCGTGTGCTGTGTCTCTTAGTATACGATATATTTAAATTCAAACTTTGAAGCTTTGTTGTAACTTTGATCATTAATATTAATTCATATTTTTTCACAAATTAATATATTATAAAAAAAAATTAATATATTATGTTACATCAACATACAGAAAAACTGTTTTAAATTAACATACTGTATCAACTTTCATATTCAGTTTATATAACATCGTACATTATTATGGAAAAAAATGCAGAGATTATTAAATAATCTTTAGATTTTTCAATTTTCCATAAGTTTTAGATTACATGATATATAATCTTAAAAAACTATACTATTTCAACTTCACTCATGTCGCACGTACTTACTTGTATGTGTGTGTGTGCGCTACTTTTTTCATCATCACAATGAAATATCAGGTAATCCGAGATAAAAGAAACGCGCGATAAAAAGCTGCGAGAGATTTTAAAAGTGAATAGGGAAATATGCGTATAACGAAGAGTTGTTGACCGAATTACATGCAGATCGATTCCAAGAAGTTATGATTAAAAGCATAAGTAATAGCTGAAAAGCTATTTTAGCAGTTCAAAGCAGCTCTTTGTGCAGCTTTGAAAAGAGACTGTTTTCACTACACATAATTGACAGTTAAATATTCATGTATACCTGTGTATCGCGTGTGACAAACATAATGGAATATTTATAAATGTTGTAAGAAGTATAAAAGGTTAGACTTTTACTAACTCTAACATTTTCCACGCGATATTTCACATCGCGTCTATTCGAAAAATTACATCTATCATCATGTGAAAGTAAATAAACGGAATTTTCGGAATTATTTTTAATTCCGCACAAGTTATACATGATAGGTATGCAACGAGATAACTTCATAAAATACCGTGATGTTTAGTATCATATAAATAATATAAAAATATCTGGAAAATACGATGAAAACAATAGAATTTTGTACACAACATATCTTCGTGATATTTAGATAAAAGCGGCTGTTTGTTTCACATACACGATAACGCATGTAACACTTTTCTAGCTTTTATTAACTTAATGTCTTGTCTCTTTGTTTTCTTTTTTTTTTTCTTTTTTTTTAATTTAAAAAGATGTTTTTCACGCTGTGTTTTACTACCGAGATGTCTGTTTGCATTTTGTAATTTTCCACATGTTGCAAAAATAATATTCAATTTGCAAAAATAAAAATAAATTTAACTGGACTATGTTAATTAAAATTTCAAATCGTTTTAAACATTAATACCGAAAAAAATTTTTCCAGGAAATTGAATAATATGTGTACATACACGCGATGGGAAATTTTAATTAAAACAATGTTGAATTTATTCGACAAATCTCGGCACGGTATGTCTGTGTCACGCGCGCGCGCGCGCGTCGAAGCATCTTTCCCTATACATTGTGGCCACTGGCCAAGAATTTCTCTCGCCACATAGTTCCAAAATGTTATATAAGTAGTGTTGGTGGTGTACTCACCCTTAACTAATGTGCAAAGTTACATCTCATCCGACGAACACAGTTGAAAGGACAGCCAGAGGCGCGAGCAAGCACGCGCGCGCGCGCGTACACGCGGTCACACACTCACACACACGATAACCCCCGAGGGACAGAGGGGAGGGAAGGTGGACGAAACCAGGTGGAGTTCGACACCGGTGCACGAAGCGAAAGTTACGCCAGGGTTAGGTTAGGTCACGTCAACGCCAGATTACGTCGAAGACGATCTATCTCTCCCCGTCGTGCGCACCACCCCGTTTCTGAGAGGATCGTCTTCGTGCACGCGAAAGGATGTCGTGCACGCGCGCGAATTACGGCCGTCCTGACACCGATGCCGAGGGCAGGGAGGAGAGATTCTATGCACTCTTTTGAGCCGTCAACTGATGCACACACGGATCGTTGTTGGCAATCGTCGTCGATGCGTGAATGATATATCCGAATCGTGTGAGATCGTCTTTGAAAGAGAACGCGCGCGCGCTAGCGTCGTGTTCGATTCGCGGGGGTCAGGTGATCCTTTTTCGTGATCCTTTTCCGCGTTGTCGGCCCGCGATATATATTCTCACCGATGGAAAACGATTCTCGCCGTTATCGGATTTTTCATTCGCTCAAGAGCGTGCCATCGTGCGTTTATGCGAAGGATATCGAGCGACGGCTGCGAGCTTCGATGACAGTTTCACCGCGTTGCTCCATTTCCACGACGAGTGGAGTTGACGGTCTCGCGTGACAGCTCAAAGCAGCGCGCGATTACGCGGATCGTGTTGCACGTCGATCGGATTGCGCGTTTCCGGCGAATAATTTCTAATTGAGCAACGCGCGCTAGCAAAATGATCTCGTTATCGCACTTCAATCTTGTCGCTATAAATGAGCAATTGGCACTGCGAGGATTATATTGAAAACGACAACTTCAAATCGAAGCGACGTTTGAAAATGTTCGAAATGTTCGTCGCGCGCCACTACACTTGTCAAGTTGTTTTCGTAAAATTTCTCGTATCTCTTGTGTGTCCAGTCTGTTATGAACACAAGTCTCGAAGGGACATACAACGTGGGTACGTCTCGCGTGGCAAGTCGAAGCTACATGCGCACGCACACAACGAAGGCGCGAATGCGCGAGAGAGGGGCGGCATACGATCCTGGCCGATGCGCGGTTCGAATACGACTGGCGAGCCGACTCGGGCTCGGCGAGCCGAAAGCCACGAGCGCGTCAGCCGACCGGTGACGACGGACCAATCAGCGTTGTCCTTTGCGCAAACAGCCGAATACTCAATAATGGAACACTGTGCGCTCGTGTATTTTTGTGCATATGTAACTTTGTTCTTACGAAGGAATAAAGGAAATCTACCTACTTTGCAATTAAGATATCTTTATGGGATCTCGCGTAGAAGTTTCTATAAGGTTTCTCTCACTTACGACAAATCGATAGATACTAACATTCTCGTTATATAAGTTTATCAAGTGGAACGCGGAAAGACGCGGGAATACACGCGGGATTATCGGTGAATAACCTCTACAATCTGTTACTCAAACTAGTTTAAAATAAAATCTACTAGTCGAGTCTTTCTCGAAAATATTTTGCTTTTTCGAACATGTAAACAAGAATTCATGCGATTATACGGTACAAAAACTTGTTATTGTATCTATATGTTATTGTATCTATCACTGCGCCGTTTGAATTTCGCTTCTCGTAATCTCTTCGTGATCGAAGCGGCATTGACCCGTGGACGTCCGTGTTACCTGCTCGTATATTGACCGCGTTCTTTTGCGTAAGTAAAAAATGACTCTCGTGTGCAAGTCAATATCGAAAGTGCCGAATGAAGTACCGTGTGATCGCTTAGCGTGCTTCGTAGTGCGCGCAATCGTATTTCACGTTGGCATATTGCCGTACATTTCGAATGACCTGTACATGCACACGTAAAGTAGAAATTTCGAGCTAACTTTTGGAGCACTTACTATAGCTTTTTATAACAAATAATATAAAAGAAATACGTCATGTAAACAGACTTATGTCAATATTTACGCAACTATTAGTTTTGAAGTCACTTGTTTGATTTTGTACGTACGTATCGTTATTAAATATTTCACCGCGGTTAACAAGTTACAATTGCACGGACATCAGACGTGTATTCAGACTTTTCTTTTATATCAAAAATCGATATCTTATCGTTAAATAAGAAATAAAAACAGTAACAATAAGAAACGAGAACAGTATGTAGTATTACAGAGATTTAACCTAGCCGGCATATTTACGTTCTTCGCGTTTATTTAGTAATCGATCGTGGAAATGGAACGCGTCAAAATAAGTGTATAATGCAGTATCGTAATAGCATTATCGCAGTTATATAAACGATCGTTATTCTCTACACAGATACACTTAAATATTTTTGGTTTTTTTTAAGGATTTTTTTTTAAGGATTCGTGCATGTGAAACAGTGAACGTTATGAAGTTGAACGTGAAAGAATCCGAAGCAGAAATTGGAGCGGAGGATGAAGCAGCTGACGGTAGTAATAACAATAAAGCGGCTGGAGAGTAAATTTATTTGATGCATGTAAATAGATTATTCAATTATGATTTTGCAAATAGAAAAAATGTAATCTGTGCAATCTTGTTAGACGATAAATATAGAAAAACATATAAAAATAATACGTCTTTAAATGTTCTTTTAATCAAATAATAATTATATTTTAACGTTGTTTTGTTATCTCTATTACAATAGTTTTATTCATATTTATTTTACGTGTATGAAAATTTTGAAATTATATTTTTTCTCGCATCTTGTTTGTTATTCTCTATTCTAAATTTTCACTTTTGCATTTAAACTTAACACTCTAAATTTAACATAACGTAAAATGTTGCATTCCCTTAATTTTAGTTACATATATGCTGTTTTTAGCTATTTATTTCTATTTGCAATTCAGTATTTACATGTGAAAGTAGGCATTTTCGTTAAATTATTTGTCAGTTGCAATATATATGAAACTTTTTTTTCAGCGGTGACTTCTGTTAGAAAATTACATTAGTCGGAAGATTGGATAAGCTCGGATTAGTTTCGCATACAGTAGGAATCGTTCATTAATCAAAGCTCTGCTATAACTTATCTACAATTCCGTACAGATTTATGTTTATCCATTTTATGAACAAATACCGCAAGCATTTCATATATCTATCTCATATATAGGTACTGTGTGTTGAATAACATTGATTGCAATCGATCGAAACTATTCTGTCAAAACGTGCGTACTGTTTGGCAACACAGTTATTTATCGTTATGAATATATCGTGTAATGAAAGTTTTAAATTACAACTTCATCTGCACTACATACATTTGAATTTTATATTTAAATCTCACGCAAAGACGCATATTATGCTCGCTGTCACTCTTATGATACGTAAAGCTTTACGTTTAATCCCCTCTCTGTGTCGGATAACACTCCGCGAGAGACGTGCGATCGGAGTAAAAACTATTTCGATACCCCTAAACCTCGGCCGGAAAACCAGATAAAGGATTTTACTGTATCCTGACGAACGACAATGTAACGAGCCGAACGAATCAGGGATTTCTAGATTCCGGAAAAGAAACCGATATCACGGCGCGCGGAGTTTCACGAACGCTCATGTATATGTACATGCGAAATCGCGCAAAATACGAGATACGTCGTGATGAAATTCGGAGGGAGGATACGATGCGCCCAACGACGAAAAATATAGAGACGGAAAGGAAAAAGAAAACTTTCCATTAGGGACACGGTCGCATATATACACGCGGTAACGTCAATGCACGTTTTCTACGTGACGACGAAGGAATAGATTATCGAAACATGTGGAATTTCTTATCCAATGCGCGAATATATGTGAAAATGTGTCTTCTCTCGAAAGTCTTTTCGTCATCGTTTTATATATTCGACTTTTCACTATAATCGTATAATCTGCTTTCTCGAAACTTTTCAAAAATTTATATGTAATATTGCTTATCCACTTTGCAATTATAGTTACTATTACTTTTAGATATTGATAAGTTTTTAAATACAACTAGTTTAGCTTCTATAATTCTTACGTAATATACATACAAATATTTTATATTATAAAGATATCAAAATTTAAGTGGAAATCTATCGATTTTCTGACACTTACGATATTGTTGATTCTAAAGAATGAACTTTTTTATCAAAAAGTAGACGTATTATGAGACGCGTATATTTCTTTTATTTTGCTTACACTGGAAAAACGTTCGATTTAGTTTGTTGAATAGAGTATTTTTCGTATTTTATCCCATTTGAACGGAATGCGGGATCGCATTCGTGACAACATGCTTCAGCGTTTTTACTTTCCGCGTCACCGAACCGATAATCTATTTTCCAGAAATATATTTCGCGCCCGCGCTCGCGCGCGCATCTCGCGACGATCGGATTGATATCGCGAAACACGCTGTGACGCGTCGTTTATCGCTTTCCACGCGAGTTTTTCCGGGCGTAGGTTACGTGAAAAGGTCTGCTTCCTGGGTAAATCTAATATCGTTCTTACGTACGTCTCACGGAAGAATGGAGACACGAAGTAGCGCGCAGAAAATCGTGAAGGCTGAAGACCTGCGGGATTCCCGAAGAAATCCTTCTAGTAAAACTCGTATGCGTCCTACGTGCGTATACACAGACAGTTGTATTATTTTAATAAAACAATCTCATATATATATATCTTACGTTGTATATTATCACATTACGTACATACCCAATGTTGTTACTTTACTATAAAATTTAGTTTATTTCGAATCGTATTGAAACATTATATTTGTTTACAGACGAGTATACACACAGCTTATTTATGAAAAATCTACATTTTACTTTGTACAAAAATTGAAACTATATATCAGATCTCTTTACCGTGCTCTCTTCAAACAGTTTGTTAAATATAGCAATCACTAATTTCGATTTATCTTAACTAGTACAACGTCAATGATGTCAATGAACGACAAGGAGACGAGCACGTAGTTGAGTATCAAAGACATATACAGCGTATAGCCGTCAATAAACTCGTACACTCGAGCTTTGAACGTACAACTCATTCTTTTTCTTATCGTGTCTTTTTACGACTTAACATTCGCAATTAGGTCTCGCGAATGGCAAAGGGGAAATTAAGTTGTTTTAATGAGAAAGCAAGCTTTGTTTCACTTCTATTTGCGCTTTTATTATTCATCTTTCTATTTCACCTCAAAGTAAATTGGAACAAATATTGGAACACATTACACTAACTTCTTTTTGTATCTATTTATTAAATCCGGAAAAGACGC
The DNA here is from genome assembly GCA_014825645.1 of Pseudomyrmex dendroicus. Lineage (NCBI taxonomy): Eukaryota > Metazoa > Arthropoda > Insecta > Hymenoptera > Formicidae > Pseudomyrmex > Pseudomyrmex dendroicus. Next base: position 10,117 of record QVNZ01022721.1, on the reverse strand, counting down.
AAACAATTCGCATAATGCGCTAGATAGTGCTTTTTGAAAGGTTTGTTTGTATCTTTTTGACATTTATTCGTGTTTGCATTTTCTGTGCGTGCGAGTCTTCGAAAAAATCACCGTGATCTACAATTCAGTTATTTTACACGCACACGCTCACGCACACGTACGCACATACACACATTCGAGTAAAAATCGGGAAAAATCAAATATAGCAAACAGACAAATCAACAAAAAGGAAAGAGTAAATGCCGTCTGTGTAGAATTACGCATAACACACGATTCGCGTACATGCAGTGCAAAATACACGCACAGAGACCTCCAAGAGTAGAAATCGACTGTTAAACATAGGCCTCGTTGATTAGCTGCTCGCTTGTAGGCACGTTTTCGGTTGCTTACTTCAACAATACTAATTGCGCGCCGCAATCACTTTTCAACGCGTTATGCAATCGTGATTCTTACATTTATTCTATAACAAAAAGTTCAATTTTCCAAATTAATAAAGTTTTATAAATTTGTTTTTTATTTTATTTTATACAATTTATATTTATATCGAGCGCTTTAACAGATTGCTCAATTGCTGCAATATTAGTAATATGGAACTCGCCGTATAAAATGAATCTGTTTATAAGATTGCACGCAGTATCCAAACGGTATATTATCGTATCATTACGTTGATTGAGCTACGATTAGCTGTCTCACACACAACGGCAGCTACGTCTTAATCAAACTCGCGTAACGTATTCGTTAGTTTAACCCAGAGTATATATCGCGACTTCGAGCTTTGTCAATGATTGGTTCATTTGGAAGTGGGAACCGAGCCACAGCTAAATCCATGGATTTAACCGGGTCGAATAGCAGCACCCTATAATCGAAACGTTATAGCCATGCGAGCGGGCGCGTGCTGGAGTGTAGATCGTGTTATATGATCGCCTTCATTAACATGCATGTATATTTCCCATATGCGGTGTGTGCGTTACGGCTCGCGTGCGTATATGTATCGTACCGCGAATGCTTGCGCGATCATAGATGCGTGCCATTCCATGCGGTGGCGGTCAGTGCCGTTTTTGGCTGATAAAAGAGAAGTTCGCGAGGACTCATCAGGATGTCCGAATAGCTCGTCCGGCCGTATCTGCATTCCGCGCGTCTCTATATCAGAATCGATTCACTGAAAGGATCAAAAGAGATCCGTGCAAATGCGTTAGTATGCGAGACGCTTCGGTAGCTCAGCTAGAAATTGATAAATATGCGACAGCAGGACGCAGAACCCGCCGCATGCTAATTAATTTTGCCGCCATGTATTTGCGAGAATTACGTCACGCGTTTCTACCAGAAACCGTCATATATTAGTGAGCCATTGGTTCAAAATATAAATTTAGTATATAAAAGGAAAAGAAACGGATAATTCTGTTCAATTTCTATTTTAAACATAATTCGGTTTTTTTTTTATCTTAGACACTTCTGATTGTCACTTTACTTACGATATTTTGGAAACTAAAAGTCACGTATAAAAAACGTAATGTAATTAAGTAACAAGCAATAAGAAACTGTGTCAAAGTTTTTTTAATTAACTTTAGTTAAACTTAATATTTTTTTAATTTAACTTTTATATACTCATTGATATGATATAAAATTTAAATTAATAATATAAACCTAGTTTTTTACAAGTAAATAACAAATTACATTGATCATCATGCTGAAAAAAATATCGCAAACGTTTTACTCTCGGATATGTATGATACTAAAAAATCGATTTTTTAATCCTCACTCTCTGAAAACTTTTATGAATCAGACATTACGCTTTATATACCAGAAATAGAGTTTTCATCACATAGTTTTTACTATGTAAGTTTGAGTTTTTAGTTACCTTTCAAAACTTTAGAACAACTTACTTTCTAATAAACCTGTCGAGTATGCAATACTCAGTGTGTCTATTCTAGTCTCAATGTGTCTATTCTAATTCCAGAGTTAACGGTGAAGACAGTAAAAGAAGTTACTTTTTATACTTTTCAGATTATCTACACACAATATATTTATATTCAAAAATTGAGATACAAAGAAATCTAACGTCCTATAAATGTATGAGAAAATTGCAAAATTTTTACATATCTGACGTATATTTTGGAAGTCTTTTAAAATAGTCTATGTAGACTTTACATGAAGAATTATATAGCATAAAACAAAATTGACGTGCTATTAAATTGACTGAAAGTCACGAAAAAAGCAACGAAAAACGAAAACCAATAAAAAAAAACTTGTTAAATGAAAGAGATTTGTGTTTGTAGCAAAGTTAAAGGATTCCGTGAGATATCTCACGTTTTCATCATTGGTGACAGTGAGCAAAGTTAATTGAGATTCTCCGCGACGACAGGAGGAGACTAGAGGGTTAGTCGCCGAGTGTGTATCACATCAGGAAGGGCATGCGCCAGGAATACAGTAATTATGATTCTCGGACGCATTGCATTCAGAGGGAAATGAACTTCGCGCCCCGACACGCGACTTCATTAACGAATGGCCATGCGCTGAATGGACCTAAATATCTCGACTCCTCGACTCCAGGATTCTCAGTTACTCCCACGAAGAAAAGGAGGATAAGAGGGTCAAGAGGCATGATTAATTGCTCGTCGTCTAATTACCAATTAGTACCGACCGACCGAGACGCTATTCCGTATCCTTACTTTTCCACCATTTTCTCGCTCCGAAATCTATTAGACTAATTATTGTCGCGCGGCGCGCTGTCGCTTCCATTAGTCCGACTCATCCGGAACACGTGCCCAGAATGCGGCATATTCGCTTTTCGTCAATCGGACATATATTCATTTGTCTAAATTATTGAAGACTGGGTGAAAATTAATCTGAAATAAATTACCGATTGTACAACGCTCGTTGTATGTTACGTTTTTGTCGTGACATATAGTATTCTCACGATGAAATGAAGAAACACACATAATACATGAACGAGATTAATAATATAGCTTATAAAAACGTCTTTACTCGAGTGAAATAAAAAAATGACATAAAGTCGTCACGTTTCTTGCCTTGTATAGGTCAATATTGAATATCGGCAGCATACGCGATCACTTGAACACGAAGGGCGTGCGATAGGCGCCCAGGGCAAAGGGCTGCTCTTCCTGAAATATTTATGCGTTTGCCGCGGAAAGCGTAAATATTGTATGGGCCTTGGTACCGTTTGGACGCGATAGAATATACGCCCGAGCGAAAGGATCGAGAACACAGGCAGCAGATCTTCCCTTTCGGCTGAATCAATTTTTCTTATTTATCACCGTCAATTGTTTTTCGATATCGTTCCCTGTGGGGAACATCGGCACGTTCGGCTTACGGCGCGTGTCTTGAACGTTGCTGTCCATCATGGATATTAAAAATATATGAGAACTCATTTTGGACCATCCATATTGAAATACTTATATTGTGTACTTCTCCAACGTGATCCAAGAAGGATGTCACGTTGGCAATGTGTATTTTAAACGCGTATCTAAATGTATTTATCAATTGTATCTAAATTATCTATACGTATATTTGATACACATGTTATCATTAATGGCTCACTAATTTACTTAATTGATTTTAACTTTTATAATTTTTTAATATATGTATTTTTTTATGTTCTTAGAAGATTATTATGCATTATATTTAATATTTTTATTGTGCAATTGTATGACATTCTCTTGTATGTGTGTATGATGGATCTTTAAATCGAAAGAAACATTTAATAATTCTTTACAATCCAAGTGTGCTGTACACGGAATTATAAATCACATCTCTCTCTGAAATATTGCTAGATATTATTTTTTGTTTTGGAGAAGCTCTCGCGTCTCCAACTGACTTAATCCTCAAAGATGTCTCGTCACTGCGGGCCTCGGCACGTCGTGCACTTTTCCATAAGCTCCCAGCTTCAGAAAATCCTTTCTGAAAGAAAAAGATAGAGCTCCTATTAAGTAAAATGCCGAACAAATAAGGATTTTCTCTTGAAAGCGAAGTAGCTTTATCGGAAGTCAGACGAAATTCGAGGAGGCGATGCGGAATAGCATGCGCTAGAAACGCGCGCCTTACTTTATTCATCTTATTCATCGAAGAAGAATGTTACTTACACGTAACAATCTTTTTCTCAACTTGTTCGTTTTTCTTGCTTTTAATCAGAGTTTTTTTCCCCGCAAAATATTAATATGTCGGTAAAATCCTTTGCTGCGACAAAGGATATATGTCCTGTACATTCAATATAATTTATGATAATTTGGTCTATGTCGAGCGAGATGATTTAAAATAACGAGATAGCGCACGCCACATTATAGTATTTATTCGCTATTGAACGGGAACAAATGGCAAGTGTATGTTAAAATTAACATTAAACTCATTAATTATGAATAGCATATTGATATATGGGTGTATAGCTGATTATGATAATTAACAGGACGCTTTGTTATGTGATCCTGATTTGATTTAATCAGATTTGGCTTATAACAAAATTTATACTATGTCAAATCCTATACATGTAATTATGTGAAATATTTTCACATTTTTTATAAATCCAGTACATATAATTATGTGAAATATTTTTCTGTAATGGAGAGGCGCTCTCTTTCTCTCACTCTCGTTTCTCTTTGGTAGAATTAACAATGTGTGTATTATAAGATAGAATAATTACATTTTTGCTATTTAATGACATTGCTTCCCGTTGACTGTTAAATAAGTAAGCAAGAGGAAAAGAGAATGAAAAAGAGAAAGTAAGTTATAGTTTAATTTCAAAAAAATACAATCTATCACGATACCGTGTTAATGTCGTTACCTCTCACATGACAAGTTTTTACGACGGAATATGTATTTATTTCTGCACGAAATAAACAATAAGGCGAAAGTGTGCAAATATACGCGATTTTCGGAGCATCATTTCATTCCTATCGTACAAATGTGATTCTTGCTAAAGTCCAAACATACAACTCTCCGTCGCTGTTCACCATTTTCCATCCGTCGTTGCGCGATCTCGCCTCAGACATCGCCTCGCTAACAAGTTGGCTGTGAAGTCGTGTCTAACTTGAGATTAATGGAATACTTGACTTATAGTTACGTAATAAACCGAGACCTGGTCCTTTAACCGTATACTTCATTAATTCACCCCGTTGACATTCGACATGTCAATAATGATCACGTCGAGAGTTTACACCGCTAGAATTTTAAAGATCGCGGACTCACACGCTCGCTATACACACACGTTTTGTTTAATATCGCCACACATAATATTCGCAAAAGTGTTAATTAGTCATCCCGTTTTGTGCACGTCAGCCAATTTGTTGCGTGACGAAATTTTATTCTCCCAGTGCAGTCATAATAATAGCGATAGCTACCGTAATGACGATTTATGCCAAAACGGTTTACCCCGAGGTATCGTAGCGCAATTAGGTTTCTGTGGTCGATCGGAAATGTGAATACGCGCGATCGTTACATAAATTTGCCTACACGCACAACGATACAATTGCGTGCACGAAGTATAATCTATGAGATAATTGAGAGTGCGGTTTTATCTCGATATCTTATGTTTCTTTAATCATCCTCATATTTATATTACGAAATTCCGACACACCTGGGACAAATATGTCGAAAGCGATGTAAAACACTACCACGTATTAGTCATACGTGGTAGTGTTTTACTCGTTTCTATCGAAGTTGAATTTCTTTCGTTGTGCGCGAGACAACTGAAAATCTTTGAAATACATTCGAGATATATAATCTGGAGAAAACTTGTTGTTAGAAAAGGGAGAATAAACTAATTATATGTTGAAAATTCAATTTACACTATCTCGACAGTTCGTTTACTTTAAATTATTGCTCTATGTGTATGTGTGTGTGTATACACGCTTAAAATAATTCTGGCCAAATTGAGATGAGATGTAAGCGCAAAAAACTAGCGCTGTTGCGTGAATATTTCATCGATCGATGTTTAGTCGCTAAATTGTAAAAAGAAGACGTATATCGATTTAATAGGTACAGAGCCACGCGTAAAAATGTTACGACGAAGCCGTTTGAGATTTTACGACAATGGTGGCTGTAAAAACGCGCGCGTGTGTTCGGCTTTATTAACCCCGCACAGTAAGTTACCTTATACTTACTTAAGAAATTGATCCTCTTCTACGCTGAAATCCCGGCGATATTTAAACCGTGAAACTAGTGTGGAACTACTTTCTGACCTTGAGCCGGGAAGCTTTGTCGAAACTCTCGGCGCAGATGCTACTGGTTAGGTACTTGCTACTGCAAGTAACCGTCGCGGTAACCTCGCTACCGATTTTTCACGTTCTGGGGGTATTTCTCGTTAAATTTAAATTCAGATAAATTAATGGAAGCGGCGCTTCTCGGTGAAAAAATAAGATTGGAGCCGGGTATGTGGGCGGGTAAGGAAGTCCTCGTTCTCTTCTCTTCTCCCTGTGCATATTCTCTCTTTCCCCGTTTCCTTGTTTTCCTCACTGGAGAGCAACGGATAAGTTCGCCTCGGAGAAAGGTGGGCGTTCGGATACAAGGGGTATTTTTAACAGAGTTGAGGTAAGGATTTGCATAGACAATAAGGGTTTCTGCAATATATTGCGAGAACTTTTAACGTGTAAGCCTCCTTTCTAAGCTTCGCTCACGGTATGAATAAGCCGTAAATAATTTTCCATTCGACTTTCCCTCTCGAGAGGCCTGGGGCGAGCAGATTCGTGGTATGGAGGAACACTCGACAAAAGCGAATGCTTCTGCAACTCCGTAATTATATACACACACACACACACACACACACACTTAATTCACAGAATCTTTTATAAAATCATTCTCAAAAGCCATTTTACTTTTCATTAAGAGCTATATCTCCAATTAATATTGGCGCGACAAAAGTACTTCCGTCGTAACAATATAAATTGAAAAGTATTTTTTTATATCAATCTTTGATTCTTCCTCTCAACAGATTGACGTTATTACATATTTATTATATTGTAGATGAAAAATTTATATTGTTTAGGAACGAGTTGACACGAAATCAGTTATTTCATAATCAAGTCCGTTATAACATACCATAAATGTCATAAGTATTTAACAACTAGAATTTTGAGTCTGCGAGTTGGAAATTATGCATTGTTTTTGCATGTTATGAGAGATGCGAGATTTTTTAGTCACATTCTATACTGTTAATAAATTCTTTGTGATAATTTTTCGATTTATAAAATAGCATACTCCCTCTCGTGCTAAACAAAGGTATTTATAGATGGCTAGAATATCTTCGCTAGTCTTTGTCGGTGCAAGTGTGGAAAAGCTGAACTTATTCTGACCAAAGGTGGAAACCCTAGACGGTTTAACATTTTCCCGAGTGGCGGCGCCACAAATCACGAAGGGTGAATTTCACCCTTTCAATTGTCTATCTCTCGCCTACTTATTATTTGCTGAATAGATCATTTTTATCATCTCAAAACTCTACATATTAAGACTTAGTTTGTTTGTATATATTTTAGATTTTAAATTTATATGTAAATGGCAATTTATATGTAAATATTATGGGCAACAACACGGGTATTCCTTGATTTGAGTTTTGCTTTTACACATTGCTTTTTATTTACTTTTTTTAAACATTTCTTTAACAATATCGTTAACAAGCAGATTTGTCTAATCTATTTCATGTAATTTAAAATTCAATAAAAATTTATGAGGTACTTTGAAGCTGAAGTTTCTCATAATTATCGATTCGAGCTACACGAGCTACACGAGATCGTCATATCGTCGTATGTATCGGAGAGGTTTGGCGGGACTATCGATCTTCGCAGGTTTTCGCCGGTGGCACAACTTGCAAAAGTACATCGACCAATTCGCTGAGGACGGGTCGCGAGAACAGCGTCATTACTCAAATTCTCATTAGCAACGCTAGAGTCGAGCCATCCAGCGAGTTTACTAATTAACGCAGCCAGGGTGGTCCCTTAATATTAGGAGGAAGATCTCCTGAGAGCGAGGACGCGACAGTAGAATATATCTGCCGGTTTTCATTAGCGAAGAGACAAATGCCCGATCGACGTGGCTGATGTAGGATTTCTTACGGTTCTTCTGTGTTAGCTTGTTTCTTCCAGTGACGTGCAAAACCGTCGATTACGCAAAAGATTTAGGAAATCCAACGCGTATATAACTCTATACTCTTTTCTGAGAGATAATTTCTTTCTGTACATAAGCCAACGTTATATGTAAGGGAGGGAATGCAAGAGAAGGAACAGAGCCTCTTCGCTTACACGTGTACGATAGTATGTGAGATATAAAAGAAATATTTTATACGTCTCAAAATGTCCATTCGAGCTTTGACTGTTATTCCGCGCATTGACCAGTCAATCCTAAGACCGCTCGGGCTTTGACCATAATATAAGTATTTTAAAGAGAAAGTCATATAGATACATTAAAGTTTACATAGCACAGTTGCAAACATAAACATTAAGCGAGAATATATTTACATAATGTTTTTACTCATAGTTATGGTTAGGTAAGAAATATGAGATCTTATTAGATAAAATGTCTAGAATGTGTTAAAGCTAAAAACAGGATTAAATAAGTTATTTATCTCATAATAAATAGTTAATATAAATTTTCTAAAGATATGTATACCGAAGATATTCTATTACAGAAGAAAATTCATCTGCGTATTTTGCGGTTTGTAAATATGACTTTGAAATGAGATCTCGTTTATAGCCCATTGGAACTGAGCCACGCACGTACTTCCGTGAGTAATTTACGCATTTGTACACTTCCCTTTTAATTAATACGAACTTCTATCCCCTCTTTTTTAATGCTACTTTGATTTAATTTAACTTTTAGAAATAATCAATGCTTCAGTTTCAATATTAGTAATGGTCGAATATTTGTTGCTGATATTATATACTTTCTTCTGATTTTTTTTTAATGTAAAGCTTTTTCTTATTGTTTCCTTTCTATTCAAGGAAGAACCGAGTTAATCTTGTGTTCCACACCTATCATATAGTCTCAAAAAAAGTGTAGCATGTCGCAGCGGTGTATTTCTTCCTCTTCGTGTACTCGACGACGTCACAGGCATGTATACGATGTCATAAAAATCGCGCGGCGCGGAGGATTCTCAAGAATGGAGTATTGCTTTCCAGATATCCTATACTCGTAAAATAGCTTTAATGCACCCCGTTAGCGACCGGTGCTATCGATCCTCGTTCTTCTGAGACGATGTAAGTACACGTATCGCTGCCGCTAGCAGCAACGTAGATGATTGTGCATTTTATCTAGCAACACATATTGCTGCGGCAGTTGCTCTAAAGCTACCGCGTAATAATTTATTTTTTGCCTTTTCGTTGGAATTAGATGAATCTAAATAACAAGTCGATTATTACGAACAGTTATTAAGCATTTTACAATTTTATGCTTAAAATAAGAAAATTATATTAACAATTTATCATAAAATAAATACTTTATTTAGTTTTTTTTTTCGACATGTTCTAGATACATACTATTATTACATTGCACAACTTTGTGTGCATCGATCTGAAATTGATTTTCCATTAAAAATATCTACATAATAAAATAATAAATTTCTTTTCTTATATAATTATATTTACTATTCTCTCTAGCAAAAAAAAATTATCTTCAGATCGACTAAAAAGAAACTGCAGGCAAAAGATAATTTACTTATCTTAGAACATACCTTGTATATATACTATATACACTATATAAATGTATTATGTTAAAAAACCAAAATTATAAACTACTAATTATTGTTTTTAGAAACTGTAATTTTACTATGTAAAGTTTACATGAAATGTGTAAAGAAACATCTTAAGTTACGTTGCAGTAATAACTTTTTGTTCAAATTTCTTATGTCAAACTTCATTTCTCTATTGATCATATTGTACCTAATAATTTGAAAGCCATGTAACTTAGATATCGAAGAGAGAGAGAGAGAAACACTAATCTTTTAAAACATCAGTTTTAACTTTGATAATTCCTTTTTTTGTCTTCGTTATGGATAAAGATGATAATAATAATGCATTTAAAACTGCACGTTGTTACCTCGTGAGGTCGGAGATGCCGCGAGGGAAGGGGCCGTCGAGGAGAAATTAGATAATCAAAGAAATTATACCACTGGATTTTC
>QVNZ01022720.1:0-44084 GCA_014825645.1 Pseudomyrmex dendroicus | reverse complement strand
TCTCTCTCTCTCTCTCTCTCTCTCTCTCTCTCTCTCTCTCTCTCTCTCTCTCTCTCTCTCTCTCTCTCAGTGAAATATATTATATTATTATACATATATTCTATTATTTCTATTTATATATGTATAAATAATAAATATTGAAAAGAGATAAAGTTTTTCATTTGCAAAAAAATGAATAAATTAGATAAATTATTTATATGCTTTTGTGACGTGTTTTACTTAACGATATTTATTTCTTTGTTTATTATCGTCTTGTTTTTATTAAGTTTTATTAAGTAATTTATAGAAGAGTGAAAAACACTTTTTTCATCAATAGTGCATTTTACAATTAGTATACGCATAAATACTGTTTCATCGTTTTATATTATGGGCAATAATCATTTATATCGTACAAAATTAAAGGAGTAAGAAACTCTTTCCTCTCATTGTACCGACAGTATTCAGAAGGTCAGTACACTGTAGTGCATCAATGTCTTCTTAGAGAAGAAGTAGGGACTTCCTTCTTTGCGGCAGCAACACATATAAAGAGACAGCTCCTACTTTTCTCGTCTGAAGGACTTTAAAATATCGTAGCAGTTCACTATACATTGGAGAAGCTTGAGAGAACTGTGAGAGACCGCGTCGCGCAAGTACACGCAAAATATATCGTCAAACACGTTATGTCATAAATATTTTGCATATTTGTTACAAAATTGTTAACTATCTTACACAGATACAAGATCAATACACAGATAGTTTTGTAATTAACTCTATCCAACCGATATTGATAGAAACTGGAAAAGTGATGACAATGAAGAAAATTCATATTGACGAAGGTAAGATAGTGTTTTATAAAAATGCAAGTTAGAATACAGTGATTGTTTTTTAAACTGTTGTGACGTGTATCATATACATAGATTTACAATATGTAAAGTTAAATAGAGAAGAGTGATACTGCCTTGCTATTATTTCTATAGCTATTTTCTATTCTTATTGCTATTGCCTGTGCTATTGTACAACAGTCCTTATTGTTAATGATAACAATTGGAATCACTTTGTATCATTGTCGATTTGCCACTGGAAGACTAGAGTAACATGTATATGTCACTAGTTTATGACTAATAGTGGACATTACGCATGCAATGCGGTCACATTATTAGGTATACGGTTTCTCACATTTAAATTTTAAAAATGCATCATATAACTTTTTACGACTAGTCACAATACTTTTGATCTCGACATTTTCATTTTATACAACAGGTTTTTGCGATGTGCGCATCACGAGACGCTTGACAAGTATGCAGATACAGGCATGCGAGATTTACGCAGCTGCTCTTTTACTACAATTTTGCACGCACACACGCGCGCACATACACACTCATGTACTAAATTATCTTACTTTACATTTTTACATTATCTATTGTTATCATACGGATTATAGATTAATGAAGATTGACTGTTTTATATTTGTTTTGAGATAAGATTGTTATCTTACAAATATAATCGACTTACACATCGAGTAGTTGTTCGTAGTAGCGAACAAAATACAAATTTGGACACCAAGTGTGCCTTTAAACATATATTAACTAAAAAATAATATATAAAAAAAAATAGTATATAATAAGATGCTTTATTACACAACCGACTTTCTAGATTTTTTTTTATATTTAATCGATCTCTCTGTTATGATTTTGCATATATATTATAGCTAGAACGATTATGCAAGCTGATATTATATATAGATTCAACATATACAACATCATACAGTTACAGTTACTCAAACGAGTTCTGTTAGAAATTTCAAGTAGACAGATCTACCGGAAGATAGATCTGTCAACTCTCGTGCATAAATCAATATAAATTTTATCTTGACTCTCCATAGTCCGATCAAAAGAGAACAAAATTTATATCTCTCATATTTCAAGAGACTTTTATTATCTCTAGTATTCTCTATCTGTATAATTTTTTATCTGTATAATTACAAAGTAACAAAAGAGATATCTGAAATCACTCCATCTATACAATAATATTTAAATTGATCTATACGAGTGTAAAAAAGAGATTTATTATTTTCGTGTTGATTTTCTTTTTATAAGTAACAAAAAACAATTTTGACTCACAGATGTTTTCAAGACATATGTACACAAATGTGCTCAGTTTATTCTCAGCCGAATCAAATCATTATCAAGTTCAAGATCTGACATAAAATTAATTGAACTTGTAGAATATGCAAGAATTAAGAAAAATATAAATAAAACTATTGATCAAATACTTTCAATGTGTACTGACCTTTAGACCTCAATTGTTTGAAAGGTAGAAACAGGCTTCCAGTGCTGTTTTTTTTTCTCTTTTTATCCTTTGCAATTTAACTCTTCTCTTTTCGATACCTTTGCATGCCGATGTCCGTATCGAGAAAGCGGCGCAATCGGTTTTTTCCATTGTAAGAATTTCATGACTTTGCTATTCACGATGTTTAATGCGTCAATGAAAACAACGCAAGACAGCCATTGATATTGCTGGTATTCGATTTTAAACAATTCCATTAACTACTAAAATAGATGAGTAAGTAGAATAAAATAAAGAACGCCTTTTTTTGTCATGTCGCTCGGTATTATCGACTTTTGCATTTTTGTTGCAAAATCTCAATATGCGTAAAATTTTTGAAGTAAATTGGTAATTTCGATAAAATTTAAAAAACACAATCAATAATTTGATTTTCTTTAGGCATTAAAAGCTTATTTACTTTTTGCAGCTTACTTTTGCAGAGTTATTTACTTTGAAATTATTTTATTTTTTGAAATAAACTAATTACTTAAACCACATAGCATATGTATTAATTAAAAGTATGAATTATTAAACTCTCTCGCTCCGCTGAAAACATCCATTCTCAACACGTATAGTAAGACACTTCTAGATTGAATTAAATGCGTATTTCTCAGTAAATAATTATAAAATAATGCATGTTTTTCAAATTAAGTTAACTCTTGTTCAATTAATGATGTCAGCATATATAAACTAGTCATTTATAAATTAGTCATTTCAATGTTAAAAGAGAACATCACAAACATTTATATAACTTTTTGCTTATAATAATTTACATTTTTATGATTAAATATTCTTAAATATTACGCGTTTTCTTTTTTTATTAAACCTCAAATTTCTATTCTGTTCAATATTCTATTCACTTTCTATCTTTTTTTTATCACAATTGTTATTAAAAATAAAGAAAAATAAATACAAATATTAATGCATTGTAGCTCAATCGTCGACAATAGATGAGCACTTAAATTGTCTTATAAAAGATGATAGTGTGTTAGATCCTGATCTAAACGAAGTGACACCCGAAGATCTTCCAGACTGGTACGACGAAAAGTTATACAAAGAGTAAGTTACACAAGCGTACTAATTTCCAAAGTGTGCAATAACAATCACTTTTTATTTGTAATATAAAAATTATTTTTTTTCACAGTGTGAACATGAAAAAATTAATCGAATATTAATCAGAAGAAAATATAAAAATACAAGCTTGTTATTATGTTTTTTTTTTGTATAAAATTTAAAAGCAGTTGCAAATTTCTAATTTTTCAGAGCTCAACATTTTTATGAACGAAATATATTGTCCGTAATAACACAAAACTTTGTAGGACTTCTTTCAATATTAGCAATCCCGTCGATATTGAAGGTATTACATTTTTTTAAAAACAATATAGAAATAAAAATTGTTAAAATCATAAATTAGCACTCTTATATACACATATGTGTACATATTATATTTATTTGATATATTTGCACCAATCAAACATTTTTTTTATAGGTGCTCTTATATACAAAGCAACATGGTACGCCTTGTGCAGCCTTTAAACGATACTTACAAACTATATTGCACATAGTAATTTTGTATAAGAATGATATAAAAGATCGGAATTCTAAGTAAGTGTTTCTGATTGTATCATAACTAAGATTGTACCTATATGTCTTGTGCTAAACGACTTAGAGTAGAAAAGATAAAAAAAGTAAAAGAAAACTGTGAAGTCCAATTCAAAGATTTAAGAGACAAACCAAGCGCAAATATAGAAGCTAAAATTGAGAGATTGATAAATCAATACTTATCAGTGTGATTTGTTATCTCAAGTCATCTCTGATCGATACTAACGTGTGCAAAACACTTCAAGTTTTATTATTTCAACATTTAATTAGCGAGTAAAACTATTGTGTAGCATTACTTTTGTTAAAAATTGACTGTTGAATTGGCCAATTCACGCTGCTACTTGAAATAAATTATCATCTCAATCAATCAAACATAAATAGAATGGAGAAAAAGCTAATAATAAACATGAGCGAAACACTTGATTGAATAATAAGAAATTTTTCTCAGTTCGATAAGTTTAAAATTATAATCTTTTGTCTCATAAATTTCGAGTTAATGCCTCACATTAAATATCTCATAAATATACATAAATATACATATATGAATTTCCGATTTTGACACTTTACGTTTGTCAAAATTGCATGGCAATGTTTTAAAAACCAAAAAGATGTGAGAAAAAAACGAAAAATCTTAATTTAATCTTTGTTTCAATATTTATGATTGACACACAGCCGTTCTGTGTCGTTTCTCAACCGGGACAAAAAATATATTATTTTTTCAAATTCAAAATTTTCCGAATAATGTATAAATGCTACATGCAAAATATATTAAAGTGCAAATTACGCAAATTTAAATTTGAATAAAATAAATTTACTTCGAATGTCTCTATATCGAATACGCTTGGTTTGCATCTCGCGCACAGAAAAATATAATACCTATTCTCTTAATTCCTAAGAATATATCATGATAAATTTGCGAACATCACACAAACTTGGATTTAAAAATGTTTTTAAAGATTTACAAATATATAAAAACAAATAACCTGGGCTGCGTTCGAGAACATCACTTGAGTCACACAAGCGTCATTCTATCTTTGTTTTATATCTAATGAGCGATAAAGATAGAATGACGCTCGTGTGACTCAAGCAATGTTCTCGAACGCAGCCTCTGAACTATAAATTTAAAGTATAAATTAACTGTGCGAATATATTATTGTTCTCTAATATATATATTGTAATATTTACACAATTCTTGTATTTTTTCAGATGGTACAAAACAATAAATACAATTCGTTGGAAACATTGCACAGGCAGTAAAAAATCACAGTGTGCAAACGTTGGACCAATTTATAACAGAGATATGGCGTTTACTCAATGTGCTTTCATAGGACATATTCTCACTAGCGCCAAGGCTATTGGATTGAAAAATACACCAGAAGAAGATGAAGCAATTACTCATTTTTGGCGTGTAAACGGCCACATGTTAGGAGTTCCCGATCGGTAATGACACGTAAAAAAATATCACCTTCGCATAACGTTAAACTTTTTTAGTATGTTCATCTTTTATCTCTGCCACTAAGAAAAAAAAGATAACAATAAGTGGCAATTTCGTGACTGACACTTTTTATTCTTTTGTAAAGTCTCTTGTCGTCTATCATCGAGCAAAAATTTATGGCTTAGTCCCCAAAATTAAGCTATCTAGATTTTTTTCCTCATTACACGCGCGATCTCAAACTCGACGCTATGCGGAGGTAATACATATATTTAATATTTGTAATATACCGAATACATCACACAACTATCAGTTGTTTTCAATCTATAATATATTCTCTGAAACACGATTTTAATGTGAACTATGTACATATGTATATAATTTAAATAAAACTACAATATGTTAATATTGTAATTTTCTAATAATAATTTTATTAATTAGTTGCTGTTGTTCGCAGATTGAACGTATGCCGCAAAAACGCAAATGAAACTCGAGATCTGTGTCAAAAAATAAACAATAAGGTATACAAAAAATATTTGAGTGAAGCTTCACCCGAGTTCTACGATACGGTAACGACTATAATAAATGGAATGTGGTGTATGGATCCGTTTTTGAATGCAGATGCAATACTAGAATTAACTCTTCGGCAATATGATCTTCAACGTAAGTATCGCAAAAAAATTGAGTATTTAGAGTACTTTAGTAAAATAATAGTTTTATATCTGGAGCATTGCGCAATGACAAAAGTAACTTATTAAAAGAAATTAATTTCTTAGAGTAAAAAAGTCAAATTGAATTTCAGATAAGTCACTTGGATGGTACGGTTGGATGAACGTCATATATCGTACTAGTATCTTCAAATTGTTTCGTATGTATTTATAATTGATCGTATTTTATTGTTAAAATGTTAATTTTTATAATCCATATATGTCTATCATATTTTTTCTCTCCATCATAGTTGTACCATACATTGGGACAATACTAAGAAAGTACTACAACTACTTTTCGATTGTGCTACTCTGGATCGCAGAAACATCGCCTGTGTTTGCCTGGATAACATTTGGAAAAGCAAATAGTCAAATAATTTTACATCCTAAATATAAGTAACTTCGCGATTTTATTAGAGATTTATTATAAAATATATCTTTTCGGTTATATATTTCGCGGTGTGTTGTATTAACATACAAAGATGTTTTTCGGGTTTGAACCGCGTTAGTGTCATTTTTATACCGACATTTCGTGAACATTACAGCTACAGATACAGAGTATCAGGTTGCTCTTTAAACCCTGATGAAGTGAGCTGTAATGTTCACGAAACGTCGATATAAAAATGACATTAACGCGGTTCAAACCCGAGAAACATCTTTGTATGTTAAAATATGATCTTGTATATATGCTGATTTTATTGACTGAGTATCTTGTACACATGCTGATTTCATTGATTAAGCATTCTTAATATAAACTCAAGACAATTTTAAATATAAAAACGGATTATGTAACTAGTGATAGTTTATTCTTAAATTTATGATTGTCTTAAGACTCTCAGTCAATAAAATCAGCATACATACACATTTTATTACATAACTTATTTTATAAGATGATGTATGAGCTACAGAGCATCTGAAGATGAACTTAAAACGATCTTCAATAAGATTCAATTGTAAATAAATCAATCTATCAATATTAATTACAGAAATAATTTATATATTGTTGTTAATATTTTAATAAAACGGACATATATATATATATATATGTATATATCTTTGACTTATCATAAGAGTCAAGAATACCGACCTAAAAGTTTCTCAGTTATTATCATCCATTGCTACGATTAGTAAGACAATATAACAAAATGAACGTATTTATCATCAGAGAGCGTTATAAGCTGCTTCTCTCGTATAATTATTGCTGTACTATTTATCGCTGTCTCACTTTTATGTTTTTTCACTTTATCGTCACTTAGACGGCGGAAGCGCTAGTAACTTCCATTACATTCCGTTTTACTGATAGTTGTTTTTATAAAGATAAAAAAATATACATAATTTTATTTTTAGAATCTTCTAATTCTGTCTATTCAATAATGAAAATATTACGGACGTTTCTCAGATAAGTATAAAAATACCGACTATCAGTTCATAGTTATATACATAAAGAAACGATGTAAAGCACAATCTAAAGCGCTCTCTGATGGCGAATATGTTTATTTCATCATTACTTTGTTTGTTAACGATAGAAGATAACTCAAAAAGCAATAAATTGCAAAAATATCTTCTATACTAAGTTTTGGTACATGTAAAATCTTATGTTACTGTTATAAATGTTTTTTCTATTTCTATTGTATATGTATGTGTGCTGTACGTATAAATCCTTTCCCTCTACCTCTCTCTTTTTTCTTTCTCTCCTTTTATCTATCTATTTTATTATAACAGAAGCGATAGATTTTATGAATAATTGTCAACTGATAAAAGCCAAGCAGAAATAATGTACGCGAGACCGCAATTCCTTAAATAATTCTATTTCCGAAATAATTCAGGATGTACTACATCACGAAAAATAATCTTTATATATGCTCATTATATGCTATGAAACAAGCTTTGTTATTTTGCTCGCTTTTATAAAAGAATATAATAATTAAGTGATTAGAAAAATCATAAATATACATTGCGCGTCTGTGTGTATGTGCGTTTATCTCTCTCTCTCTCTCTCTCTTATTGTAATTTTATCTATAAGCAATAATGTAACTCAAACTAATCAATAATACGACTGTTCTGCAAATGGCAAAACAGAAATTAAAAAATATGTTAATGCATAATATTGACTGAAACAAAATTTCTCAAATTTCTGTGTTCTGTTCTTGTTCTCGCTTTCTGAAATTTAATCTTCATCAAAAATCAAATCAATATCATGCTTCGATATTTCGATTATCAATGTAAACGTATGTATTTTTTTTTTTTTCGCAAAGATATTGTATAACATCGCAAGTAACATTCCGAGAACGTTCATCATCGAGAAAACATCCGACGGAATTGTGTACGGAATTTCTTCTTCGTTTATTCGTCCACAGCGGCGAATTCTCACAGCGAGAATCTGAGACAGCCTCATCGTCGTACGACCACGAAGATCATTTTTACGCGGCTCGCGTGATTTCAGGTTCGCCGCATCTTCGATTCGAGCTAGTTAAAGCTTTGCTTGCGTGCGAAGTGAACCTTCGCACATACACGCATATAGAGAGAAAGAGAGAGAGAGAGAGAGAGAGAGAGAGAGAGAGAGATCCTCAACACTTGGCAGTTCGCGTCTTTCCTGCACGCACACACGTAACATGTACTCACACTTTCTCGAGTATACACCTGCTCTCTCTCGTTTCCCATGTGGACGACGAAGGTGTATGTAACGTGCGGGTCCAAGTACATAATACAGAGCCATATATCCTTCTGTCCCGCAGCTACTCTGCCTCGACCCTGTCGCCTTCTCTCGCAGCTCTCTATGTTCGTTCCTTGGCTCGCCTTGGCCCTTTCCCCTCGCTCTCGCCCGGTATCACCTTCTTTTCGAGGGGCCCTCCTCACCACCACCGCTGCCGCCAACACGAGACCTAAACGAGATGACTTGCTGTGAGGACAGAACGGCGCGCCACGGCGAGGCGGAGGACAGGGAGAAAGAGAAGGCAGAATCGCTGTGGCGATGAGGGGTCGAGGCGGTCGGAAGGAGAACGCGGGTATCAGAGGCCATCCGGAGGAGAAGGAAGAAGACGGCCCTCCGGCCCTCGCGTAACACAAAGAGATCCGCGCGCGCGGCCGCCTCTAAAGCTCGATCCATACGCCGACCGACGTTACGCTTCACCTCTCGAAAATCGTTTTGCGCGCCGCTGTGAATCACGAGAACGCGCCGCGCCGTATCGTTCGCTTCCGTCTCTCTTTCGTTCATCGAACGCGCCGGTTGGAAATCAGGCCGTCGTGTATATAAGTGAGAGACGAAGAAAGGGAACGGCGCGGTGTTTGCGTTGGGACACCCTAACGGTCGTACACGTCGATACGTATTTTCTCGAGGGAATGACTCGAGGATTGGGGAAGAGGAAGACTCGCGCGTTATTTCGAGGATCTCGACGCAGACGAACGAGTACCGAAGGAGAAACGTGTTCATCGTGTCGTCGTCCGTACGAACAAAAATTAAGCTTCGCAGAAACGAATCTCTCGGTTTCTACAGAGATTGAACTTGCTGAAATGTATGTAACACGCGTGACATTTTTACGCTGATAAAATTGTGCAAAAATTATCAAGCAGCTTTAATGACGTAAGCGAAATAAAATTCTCCGTGCGTCGTACAAAGTTGTATTTCGCTGTTCAGCCATTGTACTTCTCGCGAAACGCCCTTCATTCCGACTGCACAATTTTGCTGCAAATTATGATATATGATTTTCGCAGCGACGTATTTAGTAATATCGCAATTGCCAGCGTGGCCGATGCGAATTCATCTCGCGGCGCGGAACCGGCAGCCGCTGCCCAATTTTCATCGCGACCTTATACACACACACATACACGGAGCGTCGGTCGTCGCCGTCGGTCGTCCCGTTTATATTAGAAAACGTAAAAAATCGCAGCTGTTCCTGCGTGTCGCGTACACATTTCGTAAGGCGTAGATAAAGTAGACGTTACACCGCGCGCGCCGTGGAAAACCCGAGAGAAGAAAATTCACTTCACCGAGCACTAGGTAGAACCGAGAGATGGTAGACGTTTCTATTTTCACGAAACAGATTATTCACGATTAAGCGGGCCGGCACGAATCCGAAAATACTGTGGATTATACATTTCTACTTCACGCGCATCGCATTAATCTGCTTCGCGCGTGAGCTGCAAGTGGGATATTGCGATATCGGCATGTCGTAAATAATACGCAATAACATTGAAAGGAAGATATTGATGCGTTACATCTTATATCGAAACGGAAATACTGTTCGAATCGTTAAATCTCTTTATTATCTAAATGTTTGTTGCGAGGTGAACAAATTAGCGCTTATTTGGCTGAAACTTTTACGACAATCGCAAGAACGCTCCACGTGATTGGTGAGAAAAGAAAGAAATGGCATCCCGTGCGGTTAAGGAGCCGCCGATATCGCGATCATGATCGATGAAGGAGAATGTCTTTGAATCTATCGCCGCTTTCTCGCAACAGCTTACTCTCTCGGCGCGCTCCCGGCTAATGAACATGATTAACGTTTATCTCAGAAGATAACTGAATTACGCAGATATAATCCATTTCTGCGTTGGCAAAACGCAAAGCAGTAGATCGAACAAAATTTTTTCACTAAAAGAATATTGGAATTATTAAAAAGTCAGATCTTACTCTTCGTTGTGTGTACGCGAACAGAACGTCATTTCCATTCTCCCCGCTTATGAAATATGTGATGTAATCATGCGCACACAAACACGGTAAATTAGCTACGGATATTCACCGCTCGCTAGATACAGTAGGATTCCTGACAAAGGACGTGAGTTATAGCGAGCGTGAAGCACAACGTTCTGGCGGATATCTCGCAGATGTTTCCGCGCGGCGATCGCGCGACACACAGGAAATTCACACATTCACCCGGTGAAAAGAGAGCCGACCTACATAGGTAGGTGTGCAAGAAGTGTTTCTATGGGATATACGCGTCCTTTCTCGTATTAAATGCGAAAAGTATAAGGTCTTTGAGTATTTCAGATGAAAATAAAAAGGTAAACAAAGACTTGTTTTTGAATTGTTAAACGTAACCACGTTGAACGTGAACAATAAGCAAGTTGATGTTTTTACATCGGTGTGAAGAAAACAAAGAGTCTCAGACGCTATAATCTCCCGTTTTTCTTTTTTCGCAGCGATTTTTTCGCCGAGCGATTTTCGCCGTGTATCTTTCGCTATGCCAATTGGGTCGCGTCGAGCTCGCAGCGGAAAAACGACCGGTGCTCGACCGCAGAGCAGCGCGTACTTCTCCCAGTCGTCGCTCGCGGCAGGTGTTTCCCCGGAGACACACCGTCGTAAAAAAAATTCACGCGACCGGTACACGAGAAGATAGAGAAAAACCGACGTTCGTTAGGCTTTCATGAGTTAAGCTAGATAGCAATACAACGCAGCCGGACATTGCGTACGATCTCCGCCGCGTATCACATTCACTCAGCGACGACGACAACGAGCCTTTTTTTTCCCTTCTCCTTCGCCGCTCTTCCGCCGCGCTGCCTACTCCCCTCGTGTTCCACCTTCTCCCCCTTTTCACTCCGATCCCGGCATCGTCCTCGCGTCTCCAATCTCTCGCAAAGCGTCATTCGCTCTTCCTCTCTCTGTGTGTCTCTTTCTTGTCGCCCCCCGTGTCCCCTCGCTCTGTGCTCCCGATCCTTCTTTTCTTTTATACGCACCGTGCGGTTCGCGAGCAGCCGTGCAGTTGTATGAGAGATGCAGCTTTCTTTCTCCGGATGGGAAACGGCCCGGATTCTCTCTTTCTTCGAGTCGACGCGTACGACAAATGCGAGAAGGCACTCCTGACGGAGTAATGAGTTTTCCTCGGCGTGGAAACGACTCGATTCCCGCGCACGTCGCAGCCTCCGATTTTCTTTTTATCTTCGGATCCCGTCCAAAGCTCGGAAACGCTGACAAGCTATAATAATACTTTTGTTATTCTCACGTAATGAAGAATAAAAGTACTAATTGTAGAACGCAAGGAAAACTGCGCACACATACACACATGCACAAGTTTCGGAACATAGAGAAAAAGAAATATTGTCTGCGAGCGGCGAATGTAATTCGGGTGTTCCCTTGCCGGCACTGCGCGCTCGCCTAATTAATAGCAATAAATATTTAACGAGTATCTGTCACGACGGTCGCGTCGTTCGCGGTGAGCCATCGCGGGGACCAAAGGAAGACACTCGTTACGTGGTCAGGTTATGCGGCCCGGCGCAAGCTATCCGCCAATTAACGTAGTTACGGGGGAGCAGAGTTCGCCATCGGCGAAGGATTTTATTACGATTACGACGAGAAAGTAACGAGGTAGCTGTATCGACTTTATCGCGAGCCGGGAATATCCGCCGCGCGCGCTCGTAGAAATAGACCACTTACCTTACAGGTCACCGAAATACGTCGTAGAGAAGCTCGACTTCTCCTCTCGAGGATATATTTGTACTAACGAGAAAACGAGTAAGAGAGAGCTCTAATGCTTACAGATGGATTCGGCGAATTGTAGTTCTTGTGATTCTATAACGTAATGCCATTGTCTTTCCGCGCATCAGTTCGTCACGATAAAACTTGTTCGTTTGGAGCAATGTGATTTAATCCGCGATACCGAAACGATCTCGGAAATACACGCATCGTCGGATCATTCGCGATCGTTACTATACTTTTTAGTACGCGTTTATCCTGTTGTTGAGAGATAGTGCAGCTAGAGCGCGCAGAATGTAATTACCGCGTTGCGATTGGCCGGCTAGATCGACCACTTGGAATTTTCGTGAACACCGCATTATCGCGAGCTTCGATCGATTTTGAATCGCGGCCAGTCAACGGAACGCATCGCGACGGATCGCAGCCGGATCGCGTTTCGTTTCGCTCCGTCGTTTCTTCTGTCGCCGATTTGGTTCAAAAGTGAATCCTGCGCGACAATTTATCGCGAGCGCGCGATGTGAAGTGTTCAAACGTGTGCGATAAAGTGCCGAATCTCGTCTCGGAAAAGTATATTCCGCGATTTCGCCAGTCTCTTACTCGACGCTCAGAATCGGCGGCGTCGCCATGTTTCACGTTAGCGCTATCGCGAAACAACCGTACGATTGGTAACAGTCATCGTCAGGTATACACGCATATTATTTATTTCTACGTACATTGAGAGTATCAATATTTACGTTTCTTGAAAATCGTGACCGAATACATCGATGTAATGTTAATGTTTATTGACTTGATCTTGACCTTACCACGCACACAAAGAATGTACGCGCGCGCGCATACACACAAAATGTCGAGTTCTAATATTCTTAACGGAATAGACGAGATATATTCAATTAATCGAAATCCACATTTTTTTTCTACTAATGTTTGTTTGTCGAGTACGTGAACACACAAAAGAATCGGCTACACGTTTAAACACAGATCGATTTCGTTGGACGCGGCGCGCGTAGTGTTCACGTTGATCTACTCCCGCGTTGTTTCAATGCAAAACATAAATAACTCAATGCACGCTTCGGCAAACCAATGTTTTTTTTGTTTTTTTTTTGTCTTTTTGTTTTCGAGCGTACTCTATTTCCGCGAGCGCAACGCAACGCGACACGACGAGACGCGACGCGAGCGGAATAACGTCGAAACCGATCGGAATATTGCTCCACGGCGAAACTTTTAGCAAACGTCGTGACACAACGGGCAATACACCGACGTGGTCCTCCCCAATCTCTCCCCCCCTTTCTCTCGATCGCGTGTTGTAAGGACACACGGCCGCCGCACGGCAACGATGACGACGGGCGCTGCCGCGATTCGCGCCGTCAATGTGTATCGGTGGGCACCCGTTACGTGAGTGGTAAGGGAAAAGGACGAGGGTGGACCAGGGTGAAGAGAGAGAGAGAGAGAGAGAGAGGGGTCCGTCGGTGCGAATATCCATTATAGATTCGGCGGAGTGTGTAGCTGTCGTACGATCCGTACCCGCGCGGCTTTTCGGCGCGCGCGTGTGAGCATATGTATATATACGTATGTATATATACGTGCATATATACATACAACGTTAGTGCGCGTCAGTGTGCCGCTAAGTGCGTGTATATTCCGGTTTCGTGGTATATTTCGGTTCTCCGAAGAGCGCTCGCGCGCATTGCCGCGTCAGTGTGATACCGACGTAAGCACGCCCGCGCGCGCGCACATACCGCGGGGACCGTGCACCGTTGAACGGTCGTCTGGTTCTAGAGGGCGTCAGTATCAGTGATTTGCGGCGCCACCGGTTCACTCCGCCATCGGCGCCCGCGACGTTCGGACGTGTCAGACGATAGAGAGAGAGATCTGTCATCCGTGCGCGGTCTCTCCGGGTGATTTTTTTCCGGCGGATCAAAAAACGCGACGAAGTAGCGATCGTAAGTAAAAAAAAAAACGGCGTCGCGTGCAGACAGGAGAACGTGAACAAAGACACCGGACGTGTCGTGTGAGTCTTTATCTATTTGCTGCAGTGCGTCGAATGTGCGCGCGAGATTCCGCGACGCGCGAAGACAAAGATAACAAAAAAAAAGGTAGAGAGAGACCACAATACACATCGATTCTTATGTGTAATTCATTATCTTTTCGTTCGTATTGAAAACGTTACGTGATACGTTGTCTTACACCGAAACACCGGACGAGAGAGTGACCGGACGCAATAAGAGAAAGAGAGAAGAGACGAGTGAGAAGACAGTGCACATAAAGTGGGACTCTCCGTTTTCTCTCTTTCTTTCTCACACTCTCTGTCTCTCTCTCTCTCTCTCTTGGAGATTCGTAATCAGTCGCGCGCGAGTCTCGTATTACCCGTGGCGCGGAGCCGAAGATCGCCCCTCAAAGGTCTTCCTTCTTTGTGACGCGTGAACTTAGCGAGCCAATCCTGCCGTCGCCGCCACCGTGTAACAAACAGTCGCCGCTCGTGTGACAACGTTCGTGACACATACGTATATATTGAAGAATATACGAAGAATATGTACGTTGTATGAGACACGTTCCTTTTCCTCGCCCTCGCGTCAGTGGGCCGCACGCGTAACGGTGTCTCGTTGGAGCGTATCTACGTGAGGAAACGCGAGGAGCATGAAGTTGTTCGCGAAATAGCAACGTTCGAGAATAGAGGAAGAGAGGAGGGAGAAAGAAAAAGAGACTCCGTTCTGTGTGTTGTTTCGCGCGACCGGACGACGCAACGCGCGTGAGACGTGACACGACGCGACGCGATTCAACCCGACGTTCCTTTTTCGGTTTTCATCGGCGTGTGGAGAGTCTCTCGTAGAGTGAGTGAGAAAGAGAGAAAGAGAAAGAGAGAGCGGAGCCAGCGGTCGTCCGTCCGGCGATGCTCGACAACGAGCCCTCGTGAAATCGCGGAAGGTGACACGGCGCGTTTGTGCGTTGCAGGAGTAAACGGCCCGACGACCTCGCGGAAGCAAGGAGAGTGGGAAGAGAGAACCCACCGACGAGTGTGCCGCTACGAGTTCTGCTGAACAAAGTGAGTTTTTTTTGCACAGTGATAATTTTTTCTCTCTTACTTCTCGCTTGTTTTTGACGGCATCGTCGTTTCACGTGTCTCGCAGAGAGTTGGTGCGAAAAAAATTTATTTTATCGATGTGTGCACATACACACACACGCGCGCGCGCGCGTTGATTAGTGATACACGAGGAATGACACAATGTTTTCGTTAACGTACGACGATATCAGTGACCGTTTCTCGTGGTAGCAATAATAGTAATTTCGTAGTCTCTTTTATTTGCAACAATGAAAGTTTCATGAGACACTATGTATACCATTATCGTATGTTATGTACGCGTTTGTACTTCAAAAACGAGAGAGCTTTGGAAAAACAAAACTGTTAAATTACAAAAAGTGAAATAACAAACTTGAAAAATAAGGACATGAAAAAATATCGCGACTATAAATGTCCTGATTGTAAATAAATTCTCGTCTCTTTTAAGCGCTGAAGCACTTTCGATCGGAGAAAGAGAAAAACGGCAATATATAACAGTAACATTTTCTTCGAAGCAAAACAAATGAATATTTGTCGCTCATGTGCATTATGCTATATGAAGACGTGAAGGAACGAACGAACAAACGAACGAATGCACGCACTACGAGTGAAATATGTATGTTTGCATTTCCCTCGTAGCGCATGCATTCGGCCGTTCCATTATGGATTCATACGGCAGTGCACGTGAACGAAAAGTACTCGTGTGTTTTCCGAGAAAAAGAAAAGCGCGCAGGACATTATTTTCGTTTCTCTCTTCTTCTCTCTTTCGCATGCCTCGGAGATTTTGACTGACGATATTTAACTTTGTTTATCTTTTTATCCTTTTTTTCTGAATTATTATACGTTGTTTATTGTGTGTGTGTGTACATGTATATAACTGAAAGAGGGGATTTGAACAATTTTCGATAAGTTATAACTCTGTCTTTAACAATAGGAGTTAAATAGTAAAAGCAAATTTATTATTTCACTTTTATTCTCGTGCGCTGTATGTTTTTCCGCTTCAAGTTGAAGCTCCAATTTAATTCTTTATGGAAATGAGGTGGATACGAATTTTTTAACTGCAATTTGCATTAAGCGATATTTAATAAAAGTGATTCTAAAATTGCCGCGAGGCAGTCAAGTGATGTCGAGTAATTTCGTTGATATCGCAGCGGATTGTTTTACGCGTCTTTCGAGGAAGCTCTCTCGTCGTTCTCGAGCAAGTAGTGCGCGCAGAAGCGGCGAGGCGGCGAGTAATTAGATGTGTCGCGCGAGAAACGCGTTTGTTAGCGATCGGCGATCGAGTTCCGCGCCATGCTCGGAAATATGTGTTCCTCGGCTTCTTGGTTTTTTCGTTCCGCGTATTGCGGCGTAAAAAAACAATCTCGGATCCCTTCATTGGAGTAATTCGCATAATCGTCGTACGCGTAACGTCATTGGAATATCGACTCCGATTAACGCTTTTCCGCGCTTACGCAACGCGGACGTACTTCTGTGCTCCAACGTAACATACGGCACAAACTCTGTTACGGAAGCTCGACAATTACCGAATTATTATGCACCTGCTGCAGCGCGAATCTGAAATAGTCTGAAGGGCAAAGGGTTAAACGTTAAACTCTTGAATATAATACGACACACTGCGGTACATAATGCAGATTATTTCAGTCTTGCCAAGCTTTTTTTTATCGAACATTATCGACGCAAAGTGAAACGAACTTAAGTCCACAAATGTACTTTTTTTTTAACCGTCAGAGAAAAAATTCCTAGAATGTGTTTGCGATATCTAATCATATGGAAAGTAACTTAATCACGATTGCTTTATTTTTTTTTTTTTTTTTTTTTTTTTTTTAAGTAGATCCACGTTTCTGCAAAGTTGGGCGAATTATCGGCAGAAAAAAGACAGAGTCGTCGCAATTCTCGCGTGATTGATGCACCGGCTCGCTCCTCGGAGCGAGTTAAAACGGCAAAATCGAGAGCCGCCATCGGTAACGGATCTGTCTCGGTTTCGCGAAAGGCTTCGCTCGCGGCATTTTACCGTTAACGACCTAAATCGGGTGGCGAGAAAGATGCGCACCGTTTCGCGAGTCGCTAGGGCACTTCTTACGACGACGACGGTCAAGAAGATGGGGTCCCGTTCTCTCTTTCTTTCGTCTCTTCGCATTTTTCTTGGCAAACAGTACGGTCGGAAGAAAAATTGAGAGAAGGTTCCGAGAACGTCTAATTCGCGTGCTCGCTCAAGGCTTTTCCGGCAATTATACGAAACTCGGTCTCTTACTGAATTGTTACTTAATTGAGATTAGAATAAAAGAATCGCGAGCTTACGAACGTGCGTTAAAAAACAGAAGTCTAAAATAAATAATTTACGTAATATATTCTCCTATACTCAAAATAAAAATAAATAACACCGATTAATTTCGCTTTTTAACGAAATTTATGTTTGGGAGCGACTGTTTGCTATCATTTAGTATCGGTTATCTATCTAAGCAACAATAGTCTCTCTCTCTACATTCTACATGAACTGTCACAGAATCCGTGTAAGCAATGCATAATCCATGAACCGTGCGTGAACCGTGCACATTTCTGCTTAGTTGTGGATCCAGCTTAATGCGGGAGAAGCACACTGGCTGCGGTTTGATCGATGGCGTGGCGGTAGTACGTCTCGCTTCGCATCGTCGTTGCAACTCTCGTCCGATCGATGTTTGTCCCGAACGAGAGTCGTAACCGGTATCGCGCGAATTGCTCGCCGGAGACTCGCGACATCCGCTCGTGAATTCTTTTTTTTTTCGCGGAACGCGATGACGTGATGATACCAAATTAACTTTGTCCGCGTTGTGCCGCGGCGACAATCTCTTCGACTTGTTAGAAATCGATCGCATCGACAACACAGACGTCGAAGAATATGTTTTTTTAAACAAAGTTAAAGAAATTAAAACTCGGAATTTACAAAGAAGCAATTTCAATAGAAATCTCTCACGCGTTTGACGAGAGAAAATATGCTTATTAAATATCTTCAGAGGCAGATAATGAACACAAAGCGACTCTTGTTTCGGTCGATGAATATTTGTTGAGCGAATGCATCGCGCGGTCGGCTTTTGGGATCGCGTTAATGCGATTTTTTTGTTTGTTTGTTTGTTTCTTTTTTTTTTCCATCGGCAGCGAAAGGTCGCATTTTATCGCATCGTCGGAGGAATATACGGAGTTGCGCGCGTAGTCCCCGCGGTTTTATCGTTGATAGGTGCGCCTGGTGGTGATTAAGCGGTCGATAACGCGACAGAAGGCCGTGCACGTCTATAATCTCTCATTCAGTCCGAGTTCTACTTTAGCAAAATTGCGTTCACTTAATGTAATCTCGCGCGCGTTACATTCGATGGTGAAGCGATAACTTTAAAATCGATATATTGCAACACTCGATAATCGATATGATAATTTACAATAGTATCATACACACCTT
This sequence comes from Pseudomyrmex dendroicus, assembly GCA_014825645.1. Classification (NCBI taxonomy): domain Eukaryota; kingdom Metazoa; phylum Arthropoda; class Insecta; order Hymenoptera; family Formicidae; genus Pseudomyrmex; species Pseudomyrmex dendroicus. The sequence continues at coordinate 25,145 of QVNZ01022720.1, read as the reverse complement.
GCGTTTAGCTTCTGTGTTAAAAACATTTTAGCACATTCGAGAAATGATTATTTTTCAATAACGTGTGAAATTTCGTACGTATACACAATCGCAAACGACAGACACGCAATTAGAGACGCTCGCTTGACAGCTGACTGATAATGTAATTGCTTTAGATAAGCGAAACGTAAATGTTATCATTTAATCGACGCTGATATTACTCGGTTCATAAGTCATTCACTATAACTGTCGATGTGTTGTGTCATTAAAAATATAAACTTCAACAGTTTAACAGAGAGATGTTCGAGATTGTGTGAACATTAGTTTTTAAACAAATAATTATAATGACAAAACACATTATTTATCGCGTTCTAAACAAGCGAGAAAAATCTAAACCCGTTGAAATGTAAATTTATGCGAAAGCACAGCGCAGGTCGTAGTCATGAACGGCTGTTTGAAACGCGCGTTGTGGAAGCAGGCGGCCCATTTTGTGCGGCGGTCGATCGTCCCACGAAATCGAAACGTGACTAATCGCCGAAGGCGAGGAACGCCATGGCGGACGGCGCGTACGACGCAGCTGATGTTATCGGCGTCGTGAAAACCAGCTACGTGTAACTCTCTACGTGCGTTTAGTCTTTGCGATCAGCGCGATAAAAAGATCTATCTGTCGTTGAATTGACATTCGAAATATTACGTACGCTCGATTATAGTCGATTCGTATATGTCGCGAATAGTTTCCTGTTTATTCAAAAATTGTTTTTGTTTTCTCTTTGTGTTATAATAGAAGCGATAATCTAAGCTGAATAATGAACTAATTTATTAATACTTTTTTAATACTTCTATATTTAAGAAAAAAACGAGATTATTTGCAAGAGTAGAGAGAGACGCGTCTTTTGGCCATATGTTTTTATATGGCCAAATTTATTTATATGGCTACTTAAAAGCAATTATTATTTCTAATATTTTGACATTACGCGAAAAATATGTAAAAATAGGAGATATTTTATTTTAGAGAAAGAGAGAAAGAAAAATTCGACACACACACATCAAATATTATCTTCTTACTGATAGCTTAATAACTTTCATAATAATTATGTAATAAGTGTAATAAATATATAATACTCTTTTGGAACATATATACGTATAAAAGTATTATTTATACGCGCGCGTGTACATACATGCGTTAGCAGCTGGAGCGATTGATATCGACTGTCGCACTCGATTAGCTTACTTGGGCGCGTGATATCCACCGAATCTCGTGACCGGCCGGCGTAATCTGTACCGCAATTAGCATACATGAATAAAGAAACCATGAATCCGTAGAGTCTACTGGCCGGCACGTCGTGAATGAATACGTATTTATGACTCAACACATTTTTCTCGCATTCGATCGAACAGTCCAATCATTATTTTGTCTTTTTCTCGACTTTTATTGTAAATACATGTCGCAAAAGCGATATGCATTTTTAAAATCTAAATTTATAACCTATTTGATTTTTAAAATTATCTTACAAAACTTCAATATACAAATGAAATTTCGATCTTGTGCATTAATCAAAATTTTTTTTTTTTTTTTTTTTTTTTTTTGCGTTATCGAAATAAATTGTCGGAGATTGTGATGCGCGCAATGTGAAAAGACCGCCGTTTGTGGTTACGCCTTTGGATGATTTTTAATCTCTTATTACAAGACCCCGCTCGGTCACGCAATGTTCGAATCGTGGGAGTTCCAGGAGACTCGTTCGCGAGGAGAGATGGACAGCGCGAAGGGACACGATGCAGAGAGAGAGGAAGAGAGAATCGTGTTGGCGCGCGGTGGTCCGCGGCGCGTTTTCGACAGAAATCGATCCAGAAAACGTTGACGCGCGCTTTGTCATCGTCGTCGTCGTCGTCGTTACGACGACGCTACGTGCTCACTCGATCTTTCCCGAGCGTTGCTGCTTTCCCCGCGCTATCTCTCGCTCAACCTTCGTTCCAGAGGAAGAAGGGGCGCGAGAGTGAGGAAGACTCTCTTTCTCTCTTTCTCCTTCCCTCCCTCCCTCCCTTCTTCCTTCCTTTGCTCGTTCCCTCCCTCGCCTCGTCTCATCCCGCTTTGCCGTTCCGCGTCGTTCTCTCGAGGGACGGCGACGGGGCGAGTTCCCGAAATAATCGTGCGTATCGATCCTCGCGCGACCCGTGCAGGGTGAATTTATTCTCGTGCACGGGGTGAACGGAGAAGAGAGAGAGAACGGAGGAGAAAGAGAGAACACAGAAACGAGTCCGTGCTTCGTTACTTAATCACTTCGTGTTCGAAAACGAGGGCTATCGTATAAACGAGAGCCAATGAACGTTGTCGGAACCATCACCGCGTGGTTTTTCACGCTCGACCGGAAACGAAACGTGTCAGCGACGTGATAAGCAGCGAGAACGCTCTCTCTTGGTGAGGCGATCGATAGGAATCTAATGCGAACGAAGATATTGTTTGTGGTCGTTACACTTTTCGGAGGCAAGGACTAACACACTCGTCTCGTTTCGCGATTGTTGAACGAAGAAATAATTACGTTTTTTTTTTTTTTTACACGCGCACGCATCTCTTTCGTACAAATATATTTTTTACGCGAGATCAAAGCGCGATACTTACACGTTATGTTGCGAGTTTTATCGCGCGAATGAGTGACACATCAAAATCTTGAGTTCGCGTATATTATTTCCGTGTAGCTATTGTGGTTGCAAAGCGTGCGGAATTTTCCTGCGTCAGCTGCATCGGAATTAAACAGTTCGCAACGATTATTTTAATGCGCCTCGTCGAACGAGTGTTTCCAACAATTCGCATTTATCTTTTGTATTCAAACGTATTTGGTAAATAATATTTTTTTTTTTAACAAAAGAGAAGGAGATCGCGAAAATGAATATTTTAAAATGATTGTGTTGATTCATTTATCAACGTTCGAGAACTCCTCCTGCTTTTAGCGCTCAGTTTTTGCCCGGTCTCTCGTTTCACGAGTTCAGCTTCCTCTTTTTTTTTTTGGTACTCATTGTTTCGCGCTCTCATTTTGTTCACGACGTCGTGTCGTATTGTATTCATTGTTCGGAGGACGTGAAGAAAAGAAGGTCGCCGCGTAGTTCAACAGGGAATGTATTCGGTCGGTACGACCCACAAATGTCGTCATTCTCTAAGCGTATCTTTCTATCTATCGATAACTCGTTTACTCCTTATTCGATTATCCGCTTACGGTTCTTGTCGTTCAACAGTTTTATGGAATTTATTTTTTTCGTACATTTAGATACGTATGTAAATAAATTACTTACATGGGTATGAGAAAAAAAGTGCTACTTAACATTCAACAAATGTTTCAAACGTAACATCTCCGGTTCTCTTCGAGAATCGGTGATTGATTTTCATTAATTCACTACAGTAACGATCCCATAAACGGAGCGTAGCATGCGCAGACGCGTTTACAAAATCAAGGCTGCGTATAAGCAGGTTTCCGAATATACAAACAGTGATCAACCAGGCATGAAATTATCTCTCTCTCCCTCTCTCTCTCTCTCTCTCTCTCTTTTGAAAGGAGTACGCAGAAGATAATTCTAAGTTTGACTCTCGTTCCGCTACTGTTTTGTAACTGTTTGTGAAACTCTAGTATTTGCCAGAACCTTCGTCGAAGCGCCGCCGGTTTTATTGCTCGTTTGCATTTTTCTCTACACATGTTGCGTGTGAGCGTAATGAAGGTGTCAGCTTCATAAAATTTTGAAGAACAAAAAGAAACAAAAAAATAATTTTAAAAATTAATTATAAAAATAAAACAAATTATATTAAAACGGATCGTTTCGTAAAATAAAATTGTAAAAGCTTTTCATTTATTTGCTCAACAAACATTTTTATAAAATAATGAAACTTAATTTTTAAAAAAAGAAGAGAACAGACAGAGACAGACAGAGAACGGAAAATATCCGAAGAGTATTTGTTTTTCTTTTAAGACAAACAATAGTTTTCAACTCTCGCGGTAATAAATATCACATAAAAATGTTTTTCTTTTTCTATATAATCTAAAAATCCACAAACGTGAACTTTCCAGAAAAACACATTGTTTGCGTCACGAGATTAAATTAACGCGTTCATGACAGAGATAAAAAAAAATCGTTGAAACTCGCGCTGTTGTTTGTGAACAACTCGCGTTGTTTCGGATCGTAAATAGGCATTTTCGACGATATACGATTCAACCTTTCCTTGATTGTAAGGTAGTTCCTCGCGAGCGTCTCTTCTTCGAGCTAAAATGTAACCCAAGATTCCGATCCACACAAGAGAAGCGAGCGAGGCGAGTTGGTGCAAGCGAGGCGAGTAGACTCATCGCGAAAGACCTTCCCCCGAAACAGGCACACGAAACTCGTTTTAGCTCTATCCTCGCGGCGCAGCGAGGCGGATCTCGCAGCGCGTTCCTTTCCACACAACAGCCGCCCCGACACACACATTTCGTCCAGAAGTCACGTCGTGTCGTATTCGTTGTTGGGCGAGACGAGCGAGGCGCGACGGGAAGAAGAAGCGGCACAGCCCGATCGTTCCTCTCGGTAAAGAGAGAATAACCGAGGAAGCTCGCCAGCCGAGCATCGAACGTTGAAATCGTCATCGCGCACTCACGGTACGGCGAAATTTATCGCGTGCGTATCAGCATCGATAGTGACTTCGTTAGACCGCAATATATCACGCGGATTTTTTTTTTTTAAACAGAAAAGAACATTGATATATATTTTTGAAAAATCGTCTTAAACGTTCGTGGTCGTTACTTCGTCGTGACTATTGCGTCGTATTTTCTTTTTCTTTTCCATTGTCCGGATCGTCGCCTGCAGCGTCGTCTCGATCACTCGGTGGAAATTCGATTTCTGTGCAAACGAGTGAAATCAAGAAGAAAGCGGCGGACACCGCGGCCGGAGCGGAATGGACCGGAGAATAGAAAGGCCGCGCTGTTAAGTGTGTCCGAGCGTGTGAGCGCGTTCTGTGTGTATATGTATGTTCGTATGTGTGCGAGAGGATGGGACAAAAGGCGGTGGCTGTTGGAAAGAGACGCGAGAAAGGACGGACGAGGGAAAGGATGCGCCTGGGTTCTCTCGTCGGTGATCGAACGTGGGCCCCGTTGTTCGCTGCGTGGCTGAGAATCGAAGGAGAAGGGTCTGAGAGAGAGAAAGAGAGAGAGAGAGAGAGAGCTGGAAAAGCCGGACGGTATATAAGGAGAGCGACGAGAGAGGAAGGGAAGGAAAGGAAAGGGCGACAGGCGGCGGGCGGAGGTGGTAGCTTCGCTTCTCTTCCGGAGGGCAGACGGTGCGCGCGGAAGGTACCCGGAATAGTTGAGCGCGATTGCGTGCCATTGCGATGAAACGCGCGATAATTGGCCGCCATGAATTACGAGGACTCGCTGTTGTCCGAAAACGACCGCTATAATGGTCGCCGCATTGTTATCGATTATGATGTTTCTTTTCTTGATGAAATAGGAAGAAAGATATACGGAAAAGAAAAGAAGTGTACGCGACAGATAATTATGTTTTTATACCTTTTCCTTTTTTTTTTACCGGACGTCACACCGAGAGGTCGAGAAAATGTGTTTGGTTTGTTGGAAAAGTAAACAATCTCATGTTTCTTTCACAAAGCAGACGCCCGGTCCCAAATTTTGTTTCCCGAGTAGCATTGTGTGTGACGTTTCATCGTTTCCTTGTTGATTCGGCAAAAATGATGTTACTTTCGATTTTTTTACCGGCGGCAGAAAACACGCGTAGTTGTTAATCAAGAAAAAATATCTCGTGTAACAAAAAATTAGAATAATATCTGATGCTCGCGCATCTGCTTTAATTTTTTATCTTTATCCTCTTTATTTGCGAATATAATACATTTACGTAATTTTAATAATGAGCGAAAAGAGGGATTTAATTATTAACCTAGGAAAAAAGAGAATGATCTCTTTCTCTCTCTCTCTCTCTCTCTCTCTCTCTCCCTTTCTCTCTCTCTCTTTCGAAAATACAAGCGCACACAAAATTTAATTAAAATTCAGATCTTGCTCTGAACTTTTGTTGAACTTTTACGCGAAAATTTCTATTTTAACACTCTCTTGATTCGTCACGTTAACGTCGTGTATTATGTTTTTACATTAAGCTTCTTCGTGCTTTTTTTTTTTTTTTATTCTTTTCCGTATTGAATGTTAGGACAATGAAACATTTATTGCGCGACGCACTCTTTCACTCTTCGATGCCGTATGATTTAAATGAGAATGACCGTGTCAAGTGGAGTTAGTTCTGGACACCGTGCTCGGGTACTCGATCGGCTTTCACTCTCACCATTATGCTAATAAGTTGTATTGTTGTCAGTTACGACCATATGTAGGCTGGATACTAATAATGCTATTGTTTTCTTGTGCATTGAGAATTTAAGATGTCGCGGAACCCTGTGTGTTGAGACTCTAAGTGATTTGCGAAATTTCATTAATAGACGAGCGAGAGAAGAAAACTTTTCTTGATAGAATAAAGTACTAAAAATGCGGGAAAACTATATGACTCAAAGTTTGAACTATAAACAGAAAGAGCCCAAATTAGTTTTCCGATTTTTTTACTTATTGTATCGTAATAAAAAAAAAACTTCATAAATAATAGCAATAGTTTTTAATTTAATGACCAATCTATGTGATAACCGTAAATATTGTGCGATATATAGTCGTGATATCACATTTATAATGTTTATCGAGCACAAAAAAAATTATCACACAAATTGCGTGAAATGCGTCAACACGTTCCGACGATGCGTTTGGCGATAATCGAATTTCCGTAACGTTTAACGACGTCTATCGACTCGTTAGAACATTAGGTGTTGCCCATTACGGGAGGAGGGGAGACTCGGTTATACGAGGGCCACTGAAGTGATCGATACGAGTTGACTGGTAAATTCGTGTGCTGTGAAAGCTCTGTGTGGGGCGCGTGCGAGTTTATAGCAGACTAGATTATCTCTCATCGAGTTTATGTTTATCGTTTCGCCGCACTTTCTAAGTGTCACCTCTCTCTCTGTTTTGATACGGATTATTGTTTGCTTGTTACCGCTTACGTTCGCATTGTGAAATAATTGATTTTAATAAGAGTCTTGTTTGACTTGATTTGCATGTGATTTCAATATAATTTGTATAGAATTCAAGCGCGTGTTTTGTATTTAAATTTTCTTTTTTTTTTTTTACGAAGATAATAATATTGACGATACAATATTGACGAATTCTAATGTAATTCGGCGAGGATTGAGTCAGGTAAACGATTATTTCGGCAACTATTGTTTGTTACGGAAACACCAATTTGTCGAGAAAATATATAATTGATTTAATAGATTATTGATATTTGATATCGATTTGATATATAGGATATATAAACACAACAATGTAACGCGAGAAAGACTTTTTCGCTTTTTAGAACGATGTACAATTGCGAAACTAGAGCATAATGAAAAATAATTTATCGCGCACGCTATGTATTTTATGCAATCGATGGCGGCGTGAGGAGTAACTTATTGTTACCGCGGTCCCATTCACGACGATTATTTGTCTCGTTTAGAACAGAACCTTGTCTTTCCACGCTGGACTCGAGAGAAATCAATGACAGATGTTATACAATACTTACGCTCGATACAATAGATCAACGACATGAGAGGAAGAGAGAGATTCACATCCGTCTGATTACTTGTACGACAGTTTGTAATAAAAATGGAAACGAAACAATTAGAGAACCGCGTATGCGAGAGAAAGTTTACACCAGTTAGAATTTGTAAAACTGAAGGAAGTTAAATTTCCAATATTTAACAAATCTTCAATATCGTGTGTTGCATTTTCTTCGTATCAAGATATTAAAGTTCAAGATCGTAACGTATTGTGAAAAACTGGTTTTGACTTTAAGAAAAGTATTTTTACAAAAATATATGATCGATAAAATAAAAAAAATATGTGAACGAAATGTTCTTCTCGGACGTAATCGCGATTTGCGAAATGAAAAATAAACGTGCTATGTTGATGCATTTTGTCATTTTTCAGTTGCAATTTTCACGGTCGCCTTTGACATTTTGTATCGGAATACGGCGAAGCGAATTCGCGTCTTCGTTTCACGCGCATGTTAATTGGCCTTGGAAATCTTCTTTCGTTGCGATTGGAAAACACATTTTACCTGTATCACGTACATTCGCTCTGTTCTATTAACACGCGTTTTTTTTGTTACCCTACGTGGAGATGTGACGTAATATACACGAGGATTTTTTTTTTTTGTTTCTCTCGCGATGATCCGCACGTAAAAACTCCGCATGACGTGATATGCGTGTTGCTAGATGGATAGACAGATAGAGCTTATATGGATAACATTTTATATAACATCCCACAGACAGAATATGGCACGTACAAATCGATAAATTTCAGTGAACAAATCAGAGAGCAATAAACCGGAATGTATCCAAAATAGGAATAAACCGCGGAAACAATATATATCTAGAAATTGATGGACAAATTTATTGAAGTATTGCTTTGGATGTAAAACTGAAAAAGAGTATGATGAAGTTTGCATCGCAATATCGCTGCGCGGCGACTAATGAAGAAACGTCGAGCTGTGCAATCATTCGTTTCGCGACACATACGCGCGCGCACACACGCACTTACGCGTGTGTTATTTCTCTCGGTCGTTTCTCAAGCGCGCATATATACTCGCTCGCACGCGATTCCATATAAGAAGGCCGACGTAACGTGCCTCTTGAAACACGGTGTCTATGTGTGGCACAGATTCGTGTCGTACACACATACACACACACACACGCGTATCGAGCGAGCGGGAGCGTGCGCATGGTCGCGCGCACGGTAGGAGAGTGCACAATAATTCCGCTTCGTTCGCGCAGCTGTCTTAAAAAAATGGTGAACGGTCTCCCGGTAAAAAGCCGATGCCCTGTAGACTCCGCCCCGTGCAGACGGACGGAGCCGAAAAACTTTCTAGCTTTTTATCACTGGGAGACGAAGGCGGAGGAATCGTCGAGATCCTTCTCGCCCGAGATCGGGCCCGACCTTTATACGCGAAGTTCGATAGCCACGTCAGCTGTTGTGCATCACAAGCATGCATAAAATTTCCTACGTTACAGGCTTTACAAGTTTCCTTCGTCCATCATTTTGTGACAACATTACACACGGTCTAAAATTTAGATATATTGAAATGGCGTTAAAAATAGACCCGCGCGTATTTCTCTATTCGTTAATTGGTGACGATAATACAGTGCTGCGTTTCACACGTGTGCAGAGTTAAACATTTATTACTTGAGTGAGAGACAAAGTTTGCGTCTATACGGTACTTTCAAAAGTGCGCTGAATGGGACGTGTGGTGTAATCCTTTTTTGCGCTCTTTACTCCGTTGAATATACCGGTTGCTTGCTATAAGTTACCTTTTTTTTTTCTTTAACGTCTCTAAAAAGCAAACGAGGCAAACGAGATTGATTAAAATCTCGGAGCGTAAGATACTTAAAGTATCAGATTCTTTATTTTGCAGATTTGTTTCTTCACTCTTTACACTCGAAGTGTAATTCTCAAAACAATAGGGGAGTGTCACAAAGAAAAATTGAGAGAAGATTTTTCGTAATATTCTACGGAGACGAAAAAAGAGATAAACAATATTATCGCTAAAGAATAATTACTGATGCGCAATCTATTTCAAAGAATTGTTTGAACCTTCTTTTCATTTGCAATTCTTTGTTGACGTTAGTAGTTTAGTTCTTTTTTTTTTTTTGTACCAAGTTGAAATGACAGTTTATTATCTTTTTCTTGACTCACGTGATTCTCCTCACGTCGGTGTGAAAAGTCACGCTTTTCGCAGATATTAAAACTTTCTCACTTTGTAAGATTTGCTCGCTAACTTGTTTACATTCATAAAACTTGAACAATATTGCGCGAATAGAGCAAGGGCCGACGTTAATTGTGACATATCAGCCATTAAACGGCTTGCCGAGAACGGGTGGCTTGACTAATACCGCTATTCAGGTTTTCTGCATTACATGATTCGCCCGGCCGTCTCTTTCTATTGATGCACCGCTCTCTCGTACTCGCGACAACGTTTCCCATTTTAAACCAAGAGACGAACCAACACGAAACCTCGCACGTTATTGATTAATGTATTCGATATTCCCGATCGACGCCCGCCGTCGCCGACTTCCTCATGCTCTTCTCTCTCTCTCTCTCTCTATTCTCTTCGTCCTCTTCTCGTTTCACGCCGCTCGTCTCCCAATCTTATCGATTACCTATATTCGATTTTAATTGTCCACTATCTCGTCTTCGTTATGTCACCTCGCATTAATTCTTGCGTCGCTTTCGACTGCATGAGCGTTGATTTTCTGTGAGTGTGTGTGTGTGTGTATCTACACACTATTCCTGACTAGAGCGATAAGCAACTGCTGTTATAAGTTGACGACAGTTATTCGTGTTTTCTACACGTTTTATCGAAGTAGATTACTGATCATTTTGGCATAATTAATATTTCAGACATAAATTTCTAAAAAATGTATATCTAACGCTCGCTCTGTTCTTCGAACAAAAAAACATCATTAATTTTAGAAAACTTGTTAAAAGTTGAATTTTCGAGTTAACAGATTGCGTCCAACTCTTTTATTAATTTCATAATCCGAAAACAAAAATCTGCTTGAATTATATCAGTACCCAGAGACAAGATTAATTACAGATTTCTATTTACGATCCCGTACAACGAGCTAATCATCTCGCACGTAATCTCCCACGCACGTCTTCGCTTCGGATCGATAGCACAGTACCAATCTGCCGAGACGGTTTGAACGGCGAAGCCGCATAGAAGCGTTTAATCGTCGCTCCCCTTCCCTGCCTTCTCCCTCCTTAACCGATTTCGACGGACGTTCCCGCATGTGGTCCCTCAATTTGCATTCCTGGTCGACCCTTAGAAGACGTCCCTCTCCTTTCCCTCTGCCTTCCTCTCTTGCTCCTGATTTCTCTGCGAGGAGACGTTTCTCGACGTAGCTACCTAAACCACTCGTTTAGACGCTTGGATATCTCGGGGATATTCGTGCGCGCACAGAATCAGAAAAGCAAGCCGCGCGACTGACCGGCCGGCAAAAACTTATACTCCGGCATTTCACTCCGGCTTCTCCGCTCATGCGAGAACGCCTGGAGGAGCGCGAGAGGGAGGTGGGTCTTTAGAAAGATGCCGTATCACACACAACTTGGCGCGGACACGACGACGAGGACATCGCTGACGATGACGCGCACCAGTCCTGATCTCTCTGTTTCTCGCTCGCTCGCTCGCTCGCTCACTCACTTTTCGGCTCTTCGCTTCGTTCCGTAATCTGTGCGGCATAGCGGGGCCACGATTGGACCGCGGAAGGGATCTCCGCGAAGGGATGGTCGCGGGAGCGAGGGAGACGACGGACGATACTAGAAAGGGACCACGGGCGTTGAGGCCGGAGGAGGAGGAGGAGGACGCGCGAGTGTTACCGTCGCATTTCAGAGAGAACTTTAGCGCGGCTACGAGCGGAGGTAGGCTAGCGAGAGCGTAGAAAACAGTCGCTGGAGCGAGAGAGAAACGGAGCGCGTACTCGGATGAAAAGAGCAAGAGCGAAAGCGTAGTCCGGACGGTTGTACCGGAAGGAGACAGAACGATGGAAGACAGAACGTGGGACGTGGAGAGAGAGAGAGAGAGAAAAAGGGGTGAGGAGGCGACGGGGAACGGGAGGATCCACACAACCGACACGTCTCTGGCTATGCTGTATGCCGCCAGGCTACCCTGCTTCACATCGCGGTTCTGTTCGTCCCTCTTTCTCTCGCGTCTTTCCCCATCCATCTCTCCCGCTCGCTCTTTCTCTCATCGACGCGACCCAGCTCGTTTCTCCGCTCGTCTCCGTCTCTCTCTCTCTCTCTTTCTCTTTCTCCCTCTCGCGTCTGCCACGCGGCACTCGTTCGTTCTCGCTCTCGGTCGCCGCCGCGTTGCCTCTGGTCTCCTGGTTCCTCTCTGCTCGCGCTCGTTCGTTCAATACTCCGTGCGAGAGAGAGGTAGGGGAGGGTGGCTGAAAGCCGGTGGAACGGGCGGCAGAGGCCAAGAGGGAGAGAAGCGACGGCGGCGGTGGCGGCAGCGGCAGCGGACTCTCTTTCTCGCTCTCTCTCTCTCTCTCTCTCTCTCTCTCTGGGGCGCGCAAACCCAACGGACACTCACGGAACACGATTCCATCGTTGGTTGGGTGGGCTACGGATGGTTCGTTCGCACGATCGAAACCAGCCCGACCGAAGGAGAGAGCCGAGGGAGAGTACAGCGCGAAGATCCTGCGGGTTCTCCCTCAAGCTAATGCGAAATGAAACCACGCCGAGCGTTTGCGAGATATATATTTTCGATGTATCGTTTCTGAATTGTAGACAAGCTCGATCGGGGGTTAGTAATACATAATTTCTAGATCGGCAATCTTTTTCATTATCGAAACTGTAAACGATGTTGGTCTATTACACGCGTGTGCCGCTTCGCGCGTGAATGTTTATTGGATAAGTTTTCAGAACGTATATATGTAGAAAAAATAGGAAGGAGAGAAGGAGAAAGAGGAGAGACTCCCGACATGCGTAATTATTCAGATTTCATGATTTTTTATATCCTGGAAAACGAGAACACAATTGCTGGTTTGAATTGGACGAGAGAGGAAATGATATGCGGTATCGAGTCGAAAATGGAAGTGAATTCGAAAATATTTTTCGCATTTATTTGTCTGTCACGTAAATATGGGAATACACCATAAATTCCACGTGTCGTTCGACTCTTTAATCTCCGTAAATGATAAATATTATCAAATCGAAGTGTAGATCCATAAGTGTAATATATACCTTTCATGTGAAAATAGTCGCGCGAAGTGTTATAGCTTTTATTCGGCAGCATTTAGAAACTTTATTGCACATATGTGGGTTGCAGTCCAATAAACTCTCCGGTGTTCTACAGTTAATATACGAGCGGTAGCGTTTCTCTTGAACGTTTATCGTCGATGTATACGTACTCATAAAATTACTATTTCCCTACCGGAGTAAAAAGTATTTACGAATTTATGTTATTATTCGGTTAATTTGCAACTGATTTGTTTTTTTCGTTCATACAAAAATGCATGAAAAAATATTGACTGCCATCTCGAAGCGACATTTTGGACGCGATGTGTGTGTGTGTCGCTACGCAATAGCGTTGAAAGTCCATTTAAATAAGTTCCAACAATTGCGCGTTGCGCGAGACGTTCTCGACGATGCTGCCGGTAAATGAGAAGCACTCGGCCGTGTTTATACGCGGAAGTGTTGCGCCGCCGTGTACATACGAGCGAACGAACGAGCGAGCTCGAGTCCGTAACCGCTTCTCTCCGCGCCGCGTCGTAAAGCCGCCGATTCGTCCTACTCGCTCTCGTTTCTCGCGGTTCTCTTTCCTTTCTCGTCTTCCTCTCGTTTCTTTCTTTCTCTATCCCCGTTTTCTCTACGGTCGCGTTTCTCATCCGCGTTACCGGTGCGCGGTCGCCCGCAATCGTTGTAAATCTGCGTGTATATATTCGCACACACACGCGCGCGCACCGATATATACATATTACATATATGTATATTCTACACATTTACCTGTTCGCCGGTGTCGTGACCTCTGATGATCGATACAGAGTGCCGCTCATTTGCCACGAGGTGAAACGACTACTCCACCTCTCACGCCCACCAAACCCGCTCGGAGTCTCTCCCCCGTTAGTTTCCTCTTCTTTTCTGCTCTCGCGAAGAGGTGGTGTCTCTTTTTCTCTCTCTCTCTCTCTCTCGTGTTCGCTGTGGCGACGGTGACGATCTTCCTACCCGACACTCGACGAATAATTAGGACGGCTTCGTTGCCAGCATGGAGATTCGTCGAGTCTCTTACTTTTTCTCGCAACATCTTCCATCCCCTTCGTTCTTTTTTTCGCGTTTTCTACTGTTTACTTCGTTTCTCCGCGCCTCTAGTAGCACCAGCAATAAGTTACGCCACGTCGGAGAAGAGAGAAAGAAATATAAACGATGAGACGGGAAAATAGAACGGAACGGTGGAAGAGTAGGAGGCATTGAAGGACCGATATAAAATGAAAGATGTCGAAAGAGAAGTAGGTAAAGAAGATGAAGAAGAGAAGGGGAATTGCATCGAGTTTCGGATAAAATTCAGCGAGCTCTCGCGATCGGCCTCTTCTGTTCTCCTCACTTCCCTTTCCTTCTCTCTCTCTCTCTCTCTTTCTTTCTCTCTTCTCCGCATTCGTTCCTTCGCGAACGAATTCGTTCCTGAGAGATGTTTCCTCTTCAATCCTCACTCGATTCCGTCATTAAGCTCGGATGTTGAGCGAGAACGGGACATTAAGTGTTGTTGAAAATAACATTCAACAAATAATGGCTTGTTTTTTAAAATAAGTAAGAAATGATAAGGGCAAATTGAGACATGTTATATCTATATGTATTACAAAACTGTTTTACACACATTTCTAAACTATATTTTTTTTTATCAAAAACTTTTAGTACTGGGTGTACAACAGAACTTTTTATATGAAGCTATTTTACAATCAATTATTTTTATTTTATGTAACAAAAATATTTTGCTTAATTGACGTACGAAGGCTGCAGGAAACGCGCTTATGTTTGTCTTCGAAGTTACCGCGCAAGATACATCACCGCAGCGCGTAACGCTTCCGGCTAATTTCTGCTTATTTCCCCTTACGGTATCGCGACCGCAGTCTCTCTACTTTGTTGCAACTCATTCACGCGTGCGGTCGAGAGAATTTTGCGAACGAATGAACAAACTGCGAACTGCGAGTTTTCGTGTCTGTGCGTATATATATATATATATATATATATATATATATATAAACAAAAAAACAAAAAAAAACTACCAGACTTTAAATAAAGTTATGGTGTAATTACGCAAAAATTAAAAGAAACTATTGCTTATGGCAATACAGCGCGCGCGCACGCTCTATTTACAAAACCGGAAAACAACCGATGAAACTCACCGCGGTATTATTACCTAGCTAGATCGCGTTATGACACAAGCGCACAACAATAATTATCGTTCATTAACGTTTTTCATTCACGTGTCTCGCCGATAGTCTTATATGCTTTTGCGCGCGCGCAAAACTCATTGATAAACTAATTCACGGTCGAATGCGCGCCTACACCTTATCCGGATTTATGGCCGACACACGCACCGATTGACGAGATCGGCCGCGACAAACAACGTCGCTGACCTTGCAACGGTGCGTGAACAACTCGTATTTATAATATATATGGCGTTACCTCGGACACACACACACACACTCCAAAAGCGGCGAAAAAATTCGCGTCTTCGTTCCACGCGCGAACGTTTCTTTCGGTTTCGACCGGAGCGACGATAACCGAGGTTCGCACGTAATCACTTCTGTTTCTCTTTCCAACGTAGGAATAATCTTGTGCAGATTCGCGCGACTGATTACAAAACAGGTATGACTTGTGTGTGCGATTGTGCAATAATCGTTACTTGTTCGATGAAATTTGGTGCGGTAAATAAATTTCTTACGCAATAAGAAATTTATTTACCTACTTGAAAATTCATTGCGACACAATTATTTTATACGGAATTGGAGCGCAACTTAAGGGATTTTGTGTGAGTTGTAATTATTTCAGATAATATCGGCGCATATTTTTTGCACGAATGTAAACGGTTATTACTTGCAATAAATCACGCGTTTCCGCTGCCTCGAAAACAAATCGGTCTGTGACGGTAACGCAGTGTTATCTTGGGGTTTTCAGTTGGCGCGCGTAACGTTATCATTGCGTATTGTTTATTCTTGATTTTCTGGCCGCTACCTGCACGCTTACCGCGTCGCTCGTATTTATTTATTACATTCGCGACGCATTAATTCGCGTTAACAACATAAATGTCTCTCAAGTGAGACATCAGAAATGATGATGTTGCCTATTAGTTGGCGTTATTCGTCGGGATGCCGTGCTGATAAATAAAAAATTACCCGGCCGTTTGTGTTTGAACACGACGAAAACAACTCTCGAACAACAGACGCAGTAGTTTTGCAGACTAATTATAATTTATAATTTTCCCGCGAGAGAGAGAGAGAGTGAGTTCGCATAAGTCCATTAACTTTTAGAACTCTCGGTTTTTGGAATAAGGTAATTAATACGTTACGACTCTTCGGTCGCGCGTTTGACGAGGTGTGTGTTTAAAAAATGCATCGTAAAACGGTAATATTTAAACGAGATTCGCAGATAATCCGTCGGCGTTAATGATTTACAGCACAGTATCACGAATTTATTATGGACATTGTCGATTATGCAGTTGCACGTAAAATAGGAACGACGTCAAGAATCAGGTCAGCCAATATCGCAATCGACGAGCGGCGTTTTTAATACCACGTTATTCGATGTGTGTATGTGTGTGTGTGTGTGTGTTTGTGAGCAAAGAATCATTTTTTCATTTTATTCTGATATTTTTTCGGGTGTGTGAAGGTAGCATTTTGATAATAAAATTCCGCATAGAGTTTTAGACGGTTCTCGACTGAGTTCCGACTGAAAACGTCACACGGAAAAAAGTTTTGCTATTACATGGCCAGCAAGAAAAATTTGCTGAGTCCGCTGAATTTTTTGTTTCACCAACAAAACGGTTTTGTTGGCAAAACAAAAAATTCAATAAATTTAGCAAATTTTTCTTGCTGGTCGTACAGTAACTAATCTTCTTGTTATTCTAGCAAACCTTTTTTTCCCGTGTACGATTCGAGCAATGGGGTCAACTGAAGATACTTTCAAATTCTCGAATACATATAGGTAAAAATTCCTGTGCTTTAACTCCATTTTACCGTTATTCTCTCCAATTCTAGACGCACTCGCGTATCAAGTTATACACTTCAAGAGAACTAATAACAGTTTAACATTCAAACAAATGTCATGTAAATTCTTGTATGTAAACGATACTTGAAAGGAATATTTGATAAAACGATAAAGCGAATTGTTGCATCGTCTTTTTCTATATGTGTATGATTGCGTATCGAAAGAGTGAGAGAAAGAACTTCATATAGAACTTGGGTTACATAGGTTGCCCGCGTAGGCGTACCGTTACAATCGCTGTTTCTCGCGATTACGTGAGTCGGTGCGAGCGTTGAATCGCGATTTCCACGGCGAAACGCATCGACGACGGGAAAAAAAGCGGGCCGCGGCTTGCTCTTACGCGCGCGCCTACTCTCTCGGCGGGGCGGCGCGGTGTGTTGCGCTCTTTCCGCGGTTGGCACATCGTAAATCCGTTCGAGAAACGGCCGTGCCGATTATAAAAGTAGCGTCGTCGTGCGTAAATCATCGCCGAGCAACGACGACAACGGTGGTGGTAGTGTGGGTACTTGTCGATTTCTAAATAACCGTTAAATTGCAATCGGCGTCCGGGACGATTATTTGCCCGACAATCGACGCGCGTCGCAAAAATTTATGTAAACATCTCCGGCGACTCCGGTAGTCGTAACCGACCGTGAGATGGCTGTTTTGCCGACGAAGTACTTTTAAAGTGACTCGAGTTTTTTTTTTTTTTTTTTATATTGAACACTCTTTCTCTCCACTTGACGATCACGCGGCCATTTGCGGCAGGCATTCGTCACTACTCGCGTCATCGCGTCATGCACGTCGTTGTGACGAGAGAAAGTTACATCTTCGTCATCCGTTGCTCCGAATGTAATTACTTCGTTTGTGATTGATAAGGGAAGATAAGTACTTGTTAACAATAATTCATCATAATCAATGCGAAGTTTCTTTTTCATTGCATTCAAAATTGATTTTTTTTTTTTTTTTTTTTTTTTTTACGTCAAAGCGCCAATTTTCACTCGTGTAGAAAGTTTTGATTTTATTTGTTTTCTCTATCGTAGATTTACGAGTAATGTCGAAGAACCGCTAGAACCACCTGTTCAATGCTGACGTCTAACGCGCTATTGACAGTCCTCACATTATTCACCTGCGCGTATATGCACGTGCGTATAATTTATGTGTAGAATATCTTAGTTATCGCTTCATGTATAATTCACACGAACAAATGACGAAGAACGAAAACAATTTTTCATCGTTTGTTCATTTGGATTTATTTATAACGCGATAATTTAGAGATTCTAAATAAAAATTAAAAAAAAAAAAAAATAGTCATATTATCGCATAAACGTTGCATAACATTCGTCATTCGATAGATATAGAAGATTCTATGAAGACTCGATCGAATTTTCACACATCCAATAGCTATTTCTGTCGCGCCGAAATCGCGTGTGCGAGTTCCGCGAATCTGCGAGGCGCAATCATGTCTTCGTGGATTTATACGCGACGCCAGATGATTGGTCGTTCTCGGTACACGAGGCGCACTCCGCGAAATTTGATCCTCTCGCGATATCACGCCGAAACGACGGTGTGCGCGAGCGATAAACGCGCGAAAGTCTGCGATGACGTCGCGCACGAGTCGCTCGCTCGCTTGCTCGTTCGACCGCACGCGCGCGCGCGTTGTACAATATCGCGCGTTGTAAATCAGCCAGCGAACAACGAACACGTCCCCGTCGGTAAACGTCCAGTCTGATGTAATTTATCTCCCGTACGAAAACGATAATTAGTCCACGCGCGCGCGGGCACATCCAGCACTTTTATATTACGCGCGTCCGAGTCGACCGCGGTACATCGCATCGTCCGGCGGCGAAACGACGGGATCGATATATCGCATCGCGCGCGCGCGCGCGCGCGACCCTCTCGGGACGTCTGTCCGCGCGAGTGATTTGTGTGCAGCGATTCATAAGGAGAGGAGATACGTGCCTCGCGCGAGATTTTCGATGGCGATTACGCTAACAAGCGATAAAGCGGCGGTGCGCGCGCACGGTTTTCAGCGACTCCACGGTTTTCAAGACATTAAGCGAAATGAGATATCGATTACCTCTTATCGAATACAATAACATGTATTAATAAAAAAAAAAAAACGTAACGTTGATTTGTGGAAGTTAAGTAAGGAGGGAAGAAACTGCTCGCAGAGATTAAGCGAAGACTGAAGTAAAAAAGTAAAATCTTTATATCAATACTCTCTATGTTTTATTAAAATCTTGGAAAAATAGCATGAAAAATGATGTGACACTTAGACTATTATTAAGACTGTATCGCGACTTCTCGATTGATTAATAGGCGCGATGAGATGATAGGATCGTGCGGTGAAGACGATAAATGGCGATGAAACAGTGTGCGGTGGCTCAAGCGAGAAAACGCGACAAATAGTCGCGTGCGTTTAATTTAATTTCGTGTGTGGCGAACGACGCGCGCGGACGACCTTTCGTTCCGATAAAACTGCGCGCTCGTTTCTGCTGTGCAAGTCCGGCTGCGTGGAAATGTCGCAACGGCGACGCCAGCTGCGTCTTCGTCGGATGCACGATATAACGACGCGCTCGCGCTCTCGCACGCTCGTTACGGCCAGCTTGTAATTTTTGATCCATCGTCGCGAGCGGACACGCGTAAGCGAGCAAGGTGATGTAACCGCACCAGAGCGGCGCTCGCTCGTTTTGATACTACGAAGCGGACGCTGCAATATTAGAGAGCGACGAGCGAATCGATGTTACCAAAGTTACGGTGCGACATTTCCTGCTTTCCCTACGTCAGCTAGAGATCTTAAAAAAAAAAACAAAAAAAAACTCAAGAGAAAGGAACTTCAGTTCTCGGTTACTGTAAGTGTTAAATAATTCGGATATCAGTTCTCTTTCAGCGCAAAAATGTTTAATTTTTACTTCACATTATTGGCGCTATATGTGTTTCGAAGTTGTACGTATAAAGCGTATATTAAGCAGAAGGTGATATAGTGAAAAATGAAGAAGAGATATTTTAGTTTTAAGAATGACTGTATGAGAGAGAGATAGAATTAACACTTTTCAGATACTTATACGTATATATGTCTCGATATTTACTTATTTCCAATATGATTATGAAACCGTGGCATTCATACGGCGTCTTTTTTTTTATTCTCGCGAGACGTTTATTTTTAATGTTTACTGACCTCGAGTAACCTCGAAAAAATGTATTTTATTAAACACATTAGGAGATAGATAGATAAGTAGGAGAGAGAGAGAAAGAGAGAGCACTCTGCACAAGATGTGCTATCTTTACAATATTATTGACACGTTCTTCTCTCATAAAAATATGTTACCACGACTTTATCTCGAACGTAATTCAGTTTTAAATTTGCATTTGGTATTATACGACGTGTATGTATCGCGCATACACATAGCTTCCACATTTTTTTTTTTTTTTTTAACAGAACGCCTAAGCCGCCGTCTTTTCCGCTAATCCACCAGCCGCGCGAGCTTGTTTCGTCCGAAAAATTGCGCAAAAATACGTTGTGCTTCGAAGTAGCGCGCGTAATTACTCGGGCGGAACAAAATCCGGCGTAATTGCACTCTCGGATTCGGGGACGACCTGCGTTTCACACTCGCGCCTCGCACACGAATCCCACAGATTCGCAACTTTCGGACCACCCCGGCTCGGATTCCGCGACTCGTTTTCTCCTCCTCTCCGACCCTCCTCTCGAGAGACGGGGACACTTATCGCGTTCGTGTCGGTATGACCTAAGTTAGGTATGCGTAGCGTGCTGGCGAGAGAAAGAGAGAAAGAAGGACTGCATCGTCGTCACATGTTTCTCCTCTCTCTCTTTCTCTCCTCCTTTTCCTCATCCCTTCTTCTTTTTTCCTCCTACTCTTCTCTCTACATCGCGTGTGCGCTCGTCGTTGCCGCCGTTTCTGCTCCCGCTGTGACTTTATGCTCGACCACACGCACATACACACAAGTACGTGCGAACACACGTTGGATCGCGCGCGCTCGACCGCATTCGGATTCAAACGACTCGCTTGCGCGCGCGAATGCACACAGACACACACACACACACACATACACACGTGTGCGATCGTGAGCGCGCGTACTAATGGACGCGCACGGATGCGCGATAGTAAACGCACACGCTTCGCGAGAGATAACCGCCAAGTGTAGACGCCGCGCTGCGTGCACGTGTGTCATATGTGTGTAATGGCGCTCGAGGATACGGTTACGTACTCGCTGAACAACTCGCGAAGACACCGAGATACACGATTTTCGTGTTGATTCTGAAAATTAATGTCGTTCTTTCGAGGTTTTTTCCTTATGTACGAGCTCACAGATATCGAAGAACACACGTGCTCATCGCTGCGTTCAAAGACGCGATTATGTGACATATCAAAGCGCGCCGAGCCTGTCCCGTAAAAAAAAAAAAAAAAAAAAAAAAAAGACAAAAAGATCGGACAAAGTCGTTCCTGTCTTAATACAGCGACATTTGAATGAAGATGAAAACCACCAAAAAACTCGTACGTTTTTTAATATATGTTCTATTTTTTTTTATCGTCAAACAAACAAAAACTGATATTATCTAATTACTTCTATAAGCCAGCGCAGATGAGGTTTTCGAAGTTAGTTCCAGATTATATTCTAGACCGTTATCTTTCATCTTTACGCATCATCGCGTGCATACGTGATCCTGACTTCCACACATCTCGGTTGTTGATCGCGGAGTCTCGATTTTCGAGATGCAAATCGAGAAACGGCGCGCGCGCGCGCGCGCACGAGAAAGAGGGAGAAAGGGAGAGAAATCGTTCCTCGGAGGAAAAATAACCACGTAGCCGAATCGACCTTCGGCAAGGTGATCGGAGATCGATGAAGCCTCGCCGGTGATAGCACACGTGGGACAAAGATTAATGGAAATTCGTAAGCTACCTCATTCCTTCCACACCGGGCAGTTATCGCGCATGTTCTTCGTTCGGGAGATGATTTTTGAGTCGGCGTTTCGAGCGATATGCGGAACAATAATACGATATTGGGGACAGGACCGTCGATTCTTTAATATATCGCGCGTACTGTGCTCGCGAAAAACAAAGCAGTGCGAAAATTAATATCTCCCGTGGATTAAACTGTACGTATGTGAAGATATTAAAACCAAGAATTTTTCTGCGGTTTGAGACTTCGTGGATCTTCGTTGCTTTTTACGTGATCTCCGTATATTTGATCATCAAATATTCATTAATAATAATTGTTATTATTATCATCGAAACGTCGCGCTTTTTAACACAGCGGGAGATATAAATTGCGTATGTAACTGGCGGCGCATCTTTTTAGAGGCCTCTCAAATATTACGTAACACGTTTGCCAAAGAATCACCGTATCAGCGCGAGTCCGAGTAACTTCGTGCCATAATGCGCTTCTAACGCGACACTGTCGAGAATCATGCATTGTCATCGACACGTACGAGCGTATGCATCCGACCGTGTCTCGTTTCTTGCGGCATTGCTCGTAACGCGCGGCTAGCAACACGCCTACTGCGAGCGAGCGCAGTTCTTGTCCCAAGTCTCGGGATATGTATGTACCGGTACATCGTCGTCGTCGTCACTTATCGCGCGTCGGTTTACAATTCGCATCATTGCGAGAAACATGTCCGGCGGAGATATCGCGGGCGGTAAATCCCGAATATAGACGCGCGCGCGCGCGCGCATTTATCGAATCAACGTGTGTATGTATACATAACGACTCAAAACCGGGAGTAGATCTTCCCGCGTCTCAGATAACTTCGGAAGAAGTTTCTCGATTACGAAGAATGCTGTAAAAATATACCTGACGAAGATTGCTCGAGAATATCAGGGAAAAAAAAGAAAAGAGAAGAGAGATCTCTGTCAGTCGTTTTGTGCGCGAGTTAAAGCTTAACAACGATGAAAAACCGGACACAATGGATTTATCGCCGCGCGTTATCGCGATAAATATCCTGATTCGGGCGATAAGACTTGCTGCGTCTCGCAATACCGAATGACTTATGCGAGACAGGCGATTGTAATTGACGAGACGATCGCGACTGAGCGATTTTACTCCGATATCTGAACTATCGTGCCTCGTGCGTTACGGCACTGTAAAACTTCAGAAAAATATTTCGGTGCGCGTGCGGGTTAAAGAGTCACGACGTGAACAGCTACACTTATATCCGCGAGCCAGAGCGATTACCGAAGAATTCCCACATGCATAGAAGTGTGTGTGTATATACGTGCGTGCGTGCGTGCGTGCGTTCCGAACTGCATCGACGATAAATTCTCTCTTTCTCCTTCTCTCTTTCTCTCTCCTGATGCAGCTCTTTCGAGAAAAGGGTTGCATCGAGAATCCCTCTCCGGGCTTCCTGGTGCTAATTTAATACTTTGTTGCCGAGCGGCACAAAATACGAGGTATTCCCTCCAACTTTACCACGTATCTGCTCTTACCTGCGCGGGTTAACCCGAACGTCCAGGGTTAATTATACCACTGCCGTGGAGCAAGCGACGAACGGGGAGGAGGGTGGGAAGATGAAGAGAGAGAGAGAGGAGAAGGGTAGATATTTCATCCCGTGCAAGGAGCCTTCGTTTCACGAGCCGCACCCATGGGAGCGTATCGGTGGCTCTCTCTCGAACTGCGCCCGACTTTGTTGTGAACGTTGCTTTAAACTCTCTTAGTTCTCTGGCGAAGGGCGACATGAATCACGATCGCCGACGATGATTCACAGTCCCGCGACGTCGTGACGTTTCCTCGTTCGACGCGTAGAAACGCAACGCGCGAGAGAAAACGTCGTTGTCGCGCTCCCATCGATTTCTTTCAAAAATGTCCCGTCAAATAATAACTCAAAGTGGTGTGTTTCTCTCGCCGAATATTTGTTATTGTCAGTTGCACCATTCTTTGTTTTGGAAATTGAACGACAGTGTGATTTAACTTACACACATCCTTAATGACAATAGAATCTAGTTGTATTAATTAATTTTGAGTAGAAATTACTAATGAAGAAAATCCTATGTTGCATTTTCACGTAGTTTTTTTGTGGCAAGTTTCGAATGTAACGTTCGATTGTTTTCAATGCGGAAAAAAATTAAAAACAAAAAACACTTTAGTGCTCTACATTAATGGCTTAAAATTATTTTCACTTTGACAATGCGACGAGATCGTTTAAGGACTTTAAGGCGGTTTGCACGAGCAAAGTGGACCGTTTGAGTTTTTCAAATGAGTACTTCATTATTCGACAGTTTATTTTTGGGTGCTTTCTATATTTCGCGATATTCCGCGCCTTTCATTTTTTGTTCTTTTTTTTCTTTTTTTTTTCGAATGACAAAAGTTCTTTGTGAGATGTCACGCATAAAAGGATCGCGCTGCAATATGAATGCATGCATTTATATCGCGGTTATAACGTCACTTCTCTTAACGTCACATACGATATGTCCCAGAATCGGATATCTATATTTGTATCGGATATCTTTTCTTTGTTGTCTTACGTACGCGCGAATATCTCTTTATTTTTTTTTTTATAAAATAACAAACTTTCGAAGAAATATATTGAAATCGATAATTACGTAGAACAGTACGAGAACGGTATTATATCACAATTTTTCTTTTCGTGCGTTGAAAGGAGCGGACGACATCTTTACCGCGTTTCTCTTTTCATGCGCGATCGATACTCACATGATGTAGAACCTTTCTATGCGTGAAATCTAGCTGTTTCGCTCGCACCATTGCGTTACTTGCACTTTCCTTCGAGAGCGAGCGCTTCTCCTATTTTTATCGCGGCAGAGACACGTTGTATATCGAGGGCGAAGAGAGACACGCGTCTCTCGCGCAGAGACTTTGTTTTATCGATGCCACGGAGAAAGATGCGAGTAACTTGGCTCGCGGTAAGTTTCACGCAATTTTACATAGAGGCGACGATAAAATCGTCGGGACGTAACCAGGGATATTGATGTATAATTCATTTTCACGATCGCGAGGCAGGTTACGTGAAAAAGTGCTTTTTCAAAGCTCGATGCGCGCGCGAATCGCAATTTTCGTCTTCGCGCTATCAAAGACAACATGTTTTCGAAAACTGTTGTGCGCGTGTGAATTTAATCTCTCAATTTTTATACGTACGCGGAAATAACAATAAAAAAAAAAAAATATATATAGTTTTGAGATTTAACACATTCGAGTGCGAAAACGAATTTTCGCAAGTTATTCGTCGGTTTTTATCGAGCTGTATATGAAAGAGAGGAGACAAAGTTCTAGTTTTTTATATGCTGAAAAAATAGATATCTAGACACAAAAGATGTAATCAAATTAATTTGAAATGTAAATTAATTCGTAACCGTAGACTTT
>QVNZ01022719.1:0-20208 GCA_014825645.1 Pseudomyrmex dendroicus | reverse complement strand
TCTCTCTCTCTCTCTCTCTCTCTCTCTCTCTCTCTCTCTCTCTCTCTCTCTCTCTCTCTCTCTCTCCTCCGTGTGGCGTTGCGCTTATTATAATTTTAGATTTACGAAGAAAAAAACATTTTCCAGCGAAAGAAGCACCGTGTCTCGTTGAGACACACTTCGTGCGTGTGTTTTTAATTTAATATAACAATAATAATAATAAAAGAAAAAAAAGAAACTATGCCAGCTGTTGCACGCAAGTGCCACTTCATAAAAATCATCTCCCCGGGAGAACGTTCGCGGAATAACGGTACGCCGCGAGATTATACCACTGTCCTTGCATCTATTGCACTTTTCGCTGTGTGTGCAAATTACCGACTTGCATTGATATTATTCAGCGGACCGGTGTGTTGACACACATGCAGACACACGCGTACTGGTGTCCAACGTGACTGTTGTATAAACGAGAAAGTAGTGTGCGCACAAAACCCGTCGGTGGTACTCGCGGAGTTAGAGCCGTAGGATCGTTATTGCCAGTTCGAATCTTGTCTATTAGATACATCATTAGGAGAGAACGTCGTTCGTTCGGCTTTGAAAAAAAAAAAAAAAGTAATAATACGAAAAACAGGTTTTTCCGCTGAGGCGAGAACATCTTTGCCGCGAGCGAAAAAAATTTATTCGATACAATTGAGCAATTTTGACAGTTTTGCCGCATTAAATTTTGTTTCTTTATTTGTTTATTTACTGCAATTATTTATTCCACGCACTTACAATGCGAATCGCGTTGGCACTTGATTGTTTCTCAAAGAAACTCAAGTGAAAACCGCGCTCGAACAATATCGGAAACGCGATCTATCGGCAAGCGGTGAGTATACAAGAACCGCATTGAGCTACGTTCGATTCTGGTCGATTGCCAATTGGCGTGTTGTTGCGTACATATCGGCGCTATCTCGCCGCTTCGATCGGAGGCAATGGCATGTAGAAAATCCGAAATGATTGGCACTTACAAAACATTCCGCCGCGTCGTCCATAAAACCGAGCTGGAACCTCTGCTGATCGAGGAAGCTCACGGCGAGCGCGCGACGCAGCGTGTCGGGCGGCAGCGCGCTTTCCTGCGAAAACTGCAGCTCCGAAAACAGATCCTGAAACAAAACAATATAACGAGGATTTAACAGGGAGTTTGTTAAAAAAAAAAAAGAAAAAAAGAAAAAAGAAAAGTGATTCCACCGTGAGTCTCGTGGAAACGTCAAGAATCCTCGAGACGCTCAAGTTACACATAGATAAATTACATCGCGATTATAATACTTCAAGTGTTTGTAAAATTCTTTGCGTATGTTTGAGGAATAAATTTGCGCCGGCAAAAACGTTTTTTTCGCGAAAGGAGGACGTTTCGCAAACGCGACGGAGAGAAAATGTTTGAACTTTTCTTGCGCGCGATGTTACGTGAATCTTTGCATCATCGCCGATAAGAGAGACCGCGGGTTGTGTGATAAAAATCACAACCGCAACGCCGAGCCTACCGCAGTGCTCTGGTTCCTTCGCTCTCCTAATCACCATATCCGCGAGATAATGCGGCGCACGGATAATTTCGCGATGTGCAAGCGAGATTTTGCAACGCGCGCGCGGCGTGTTGGAAGAGATCCCGCGAGAAAGAAAGAGAGAGACACGCGCGCGCGCGCGCGCGCGGAACATCGACCACACGTTACTCCGGATTTTTGCGACGGCTCGGGTAGCACCGTGATGCATGGCCAAGAGGTCAACTAGAAGTACCGGTCGTAATTCGCGACCTATCGGCGGCAGCCGGGCCCGCTCGCGGATTTCGTAACTAATCTCACCGCACCGCAATTGCCGAGTTACGCGTGTATAGAAAGTTACGCGGTGTGCGAGCGACGTGCGCGCTTGCTTAACGCGCGTGTTTCCGCAAAATCGGTATAACAAACGCACGCAAAAACGCAAACGAGTTGAATAAATACATTACGCGAATTATCGCGCGAAAGCGGGGTCGAATAAACAAATAAACAAAATAAAAAAAAAACTAAAATGCAGTATGAGAAAAATATTATAAAAAAATTATATATAAAAAAAAAAAACTAAAATAAACGACAGACCAATGGGACTCTGATTGGCGGAGTAAGTTCGATTTGGACGATTTTATGAGCTGAATCTGTACGAAGCGGAGTACGTGCCAGTCATTCTGTTACGATCGCGTTCTGAAGTTATCGAGGCGGTAACCCATATGTACGTGTGTGTTCGCGCGCGCGCGCGTATGTAGTACGCTACGCGTCAATTCGCGTTCGAGGTGAAATTCCTCAATGAAAGTTGCCGCATGTCGTGCGCTAACTGTCTGCGGGGTGATGGCGGCGGTGGCGGCAGTGACAGATGTTCTACGTGTGTCCCGGTCGACGTAAAAGCGATGATAGTAACGGGCATAACATCGCGGAGAGGAGAGAAGGATGTGGCACCTGTTCGAGACAGGCAGGTTCGCCGTCTGACGAACCAGCCGGCGCGCAAGCACTCTGCGGCTGCGTCAGAAATCGCGTCAAATCGAGCGAAATCGAGCTGAATGAAAGCGGCGCCGCGCCTTATCGGTCGTTTTAATCTTAACGGAGCGTGTAATCTATCGAGATTAAAAAATACTTTTTTTTTTTTTTTTTTAAGAAAGACGGAGACATATTTTGTGTGTGTGTGTGTGTATAAAACAGCTGTTGTAAAAATTACAAATGACTTTCGATATCGCCGATATCTCGCACGCCTTCGAATGTGGAAGAGAGAGTAAATCACACGTGTGTTTTCTTCAGATGGCGTTTCGCACGCCCGAGAGCATTCTCAGGCCCCGCAGTTAATTTGCAACAATAATTTGAGAGAAACCGGCGTTACTGTTTCGAGAGCCCAGGTCTAACGACTCAATTCATTACCGATAATTTATTGTAACTAGATTATAATTGGAGGAGCAATTTTATAATTAAGAGTATCCATGATAGGCATTATCTCCTCGAAGAACAAACGGCGCGACTTTCTAAAATTAGATTCGAATTAATCGCAAGGCGAAACAAGTGAGCAAGCGTACTTTTTTCAGATCGCTCAGATCGATATTAGACACCGAATCCTCCTTCTCCATCCCACTGTCTTCCCCCTCCTCTTTGGTTTTAACCGCCACCTCGACTTTCGTGTCATTGTTCTTGGCTTCCTGTTGAGATACGGACGACGACGGCGGCGTCACCGACGTTGCCGCCCTCGCCGTTGTTGTCCTTGTCGTTTTCGACGTCACCGACTTCGACAACGTCGTCGACGATGCCGCCGACGCGTTCTGACGAGTTTTTATCCACTTCAACATTTTTCGGGACTCAACGGCGTTCTTCCCGCGTTTCTCTCACTTAAGTGGCGTTGATTTCTTTCGCTTCGTTCTCTCAAAGTCCCGCGAATACATTGTCTCCGAATATTAGACAAATTTGCACACACGAGTAATCGCCTGACTCGCGTTCGAACGTCGCGCCGATACCTTTTCGAAATCGGAACATCGCGCGGAGAGAAAGCGCAAGAGAGTCTCTCGCGGGCAAAATGTGCCGAAGACAAATACGAACTTCCACTCACAGCCGAGGACGCCACGTGGTGCGTCGCGCTTCCTTGGCTAGTGTTGTTTGCAGTGTCTACACACGCGACGCGTTATTCTCTTCCTCTGGCAATATCGCTCTCGGTACACTTGTTCTCCGTAACTTCGCTCCGTATTTTCCTTTGTGCTCGCGCGCGATCTTGGTCGTCTTTCCGGACGATAACGCCCATATTGTTATCTCTTCCTCGCGGCGCTGTCTCTCCTCTTCAAAACGCGGCTCCGTTTTTACGCAGAGAGATTAGGCATTTTATTGTTCCGCGCGCGTCTTCTTCGCGCGTCTCTTTTCTCTTTTTTTTTTTTTTTTTTTTTTTTTGCGAGTTACTGAATAAAATGTCGTAACGTCGCGATAAATGCCGCGAGCGTTATTTCGAGAAAGAGAGAGACGCGCCGAGCTTTGAGTAATAACGCGGCGCGCAGTCACGGCGCATCAGATAAACGAGACAGCGTTTAAGAACGACGAAACGACGACGAAGAAAGGAGACGCGAAGGTTGACGATGAGCAAGCGGTTGTATCTTAGGCGAGAGAGGCCCACAAACAGGCAGATGCTTCTTCGTCGAAATGAGCGAGAGAGGGAAGAGAGAGCTCATGTCCGAGCGACTGCTGCATATGCCGGATATGCCGGTGGAAACCCGTTGTCGGATGAATCGTATATAAGCCGCGATTAAAAAACGTAAACTTGTTTAGGCCGAGGCGACGATCACCTTCCTCGGATCCCGCGCGCGCGCGCGATCTTTGGCGTTTATTATCATCGGCGCCGGGAGATCCTCTCGTGCGCGCTTATCCTGCGAGTTTCCTCTTCCGAAACGAGTCCGCGCGCTGACGATGTCTTCACGGAACTCGAGGAAAGTCCGAGAGCTCGCCGGGAGAATTTTCAAGCAGCGCGAAACACATTCTCTTCTTCTCTCTCGGCAATGAATTTATGATGACGCGAGGATTATATCAGGATCTCTTCGCGCACACGTGTATGTTCTCTGTCTGTTCGGGAATAATTTTTTTTTTCCCGTAAATTCTCGCACAGAACACTTTTCCAAAGCAATTTCCGAAGGCTGCCGTCTCGAATGTTAAAACCGGAGTGAAACGCGCGAGAGCCTTTGCTCGACGCACACACGTGTGTGGCTTCTTTCGTTCCGCGCGCGTTGACTTTTCAAAAAAAAAAAAATAATAATAATAAAGACATAAATAAAAGAAAGAAAGATATTTCTTTTGTCACACAACTCTCTTTTGTCTCTCCTATTTCCAAGGTTTTTTAACGAGTTCCGTTTAACAAGTTCCGTAACGCGATTACGCGCACTGCGTTCCGCTTGTCGTTACGTACGCGACGTATAACACTTGTGCACTCTTCACAACGAGATAGTATTGTGCGTCACGGAATCAAACTATTACGTCACAAAGGTTTCCTCTCTTATCAGTGATTTTCCGGATAAAAGAGTGTTTCTCCGAGCCGCGCGGAGAGAAACGTGGCAAGAACGAGCACCAGAACTACCTGCACGCGGCGCGGTGTGCACCCGTACCTGAAGCCGAGCGACTCTCGGTGTGCGCTGGCGAATATCCCCCACCTCTCATCGCTGGCTCTCTTCCTCTTCTTGCTAAGGGGCCCGCACACAGTGTTCCCCTTCACGCTTCATCCCACCTTCCGATAGACCCAAGAAGCCAATGACGTCACCCGTTTAGCTGTCCTACGTTCACCTACCTGGGGCCTAACCAGGACCGTAGACTTCCCGGAGTGACTTCCCATTTTGTTTTTTTCGGAAAGGTAAACAATTCGGTCAATAATGTCGCTCTCGTCTTTGCTCGTCCTCTTTTACGCGCGAAAAAAGGTCGTTTCGCCGCGCAGGCAAGACAGTTGGTTCTCGCGATTCGAGTGTTCGCGTCGATATTTTTCGATATTCTTTCTCCTCCCACGAGAGATTAATAGCTCGGTTGTTAGTCCGTCTTCGCAGTAAGAAAAATTCACCCATTCGGAAGAAATGATAAATTCGAGAGAGCCTTCCCTTCCCTCCTCGCGGGCGATTAGATCCCGCGTCCCGTTCCTGAGTCCGTCTAGCTGAGTTATGAGAAACCATAAGAAACAAGTTTGCGCCGCGGCGATATCGTGTGGTACATACGTGTACACACAGCGCTGGCGAGCCGCGGACGGAATATGAAAGACACGTAATAGGTTGCCACACAGGTACTTACGGACAATTGGGTTCTCTGATATATATATATATATGCAGCCGCGTGGGACGAAATATCGGGGACAAAATACAAATTGGGTGGCGTTTGGTTATTCTCCGCCGAGGCTGTTCTCGCGGTAATTCATGTGTACATATATATACATATCGCGAAGATTAATTTTGCGGCGACAAACCCGCGCTCGGTTAAATATCCCGGCGACGTTATTCAATCAGGAGCGTGGGCAAAGAGTTTGTTCGCGTAAGCGAAGTAGCCAACTTGCGTGGTACGGACTCGAAACGTTTCCTCCTTCGTCTACGCGACAGAATGCAAAGTCTGGTCCCGGTTTGTTGCTTGTAAAGCACACCGGACGGAGTATTTAAATGGTAATGGTTGTAGGTCTACTCTGTCTTGTTTCCTCTCTCGTAAAAAAGATACGGCAATTAAGTAATCAAGCGTGCAACATCTCTCTCGGGAAAATTGTAATTGTTTGGTTCTTGAATAAATAACAATAATGAGAAAGAAATACGTCGATTGTTAAGAAGAAAGTGAATAAAAGTCGAGAAGTGATAGCGTTTCGACATGCAAGGTCGAAGCGGCGATTAGCAGCGCCGGCCGGAAATGGCTCGATAAATGACGGGAACTCGTGTCGGATGCTCGAGAGAAGGCGGTAATCTATTTAAAAATTAAAAAAAAAAAAAAAAATGCGTCTCTCTTACCGCGACGCGTAAGAACCGTTAGAGATATCTCGTTTCTTTTTTTTCACAGCGAGATTGCAAGATACATATCGAGTATCTCTAAAAACAACACTAACGGGTTCTTTAGCGACACCGACCAACGCGCCGTTAATTGACGGCTCTCCTAATTGCATATACGGATCCAATTATCGTCGCCAACTATGTAACATATATTTCGAAAAACGAGATGCGACAAATTATGCCCGAGCGCGCCGTCGATATGATCTGTGCTATTAGAGACATATTGTACGGATCATATCGCGCGGCGGCATCGAGGGGAAACTTCTCTCTTTCTCATAATTCAATGACTAGATAAATTTTTAACGCGCGCATACATTTCGCGCTTTTTCAGAAACGGCCAAGATAAGTGTAAACAGAGGAAGCACTTTGTGAGGAACTTGTCGCCTGATAAATAATCATAAGGCTAAACTGCATTGTTTGCGTAACGCTGAAATTTCTGTTTTCTCTTCCCGAGTTAGCGGAAGCAACGGAACTCGGTTCGGTCGCTCGTAATGAACCTGTTGATAACAGTTGAAAATTTTTTTTGTTTTTTTTTTTTTTTTTTTTTTTTTTTTTTACTGTTGGGAAAGGTGAGAAAATTCAGGTTTATTACATTGCGAGGAAGACGAGAGACACGTGAGTGAGAAAACTCGTGCGGTAAAAGATTCTCGTAACGCCAAAGGATTCTCGCCTTCTTCTCATCCTCCTCCTCCGCCTCCCTTTAAAAACCGCGTTCCTGATGAATCATCTCAGGCATTCCATCGCGGGGATGAATCTTTCGTCGAATTAGACGATGAGCTCTTGCGTCGGTATGCGAGAACGCAATCTTTTTTTTTTTCTTCTTTTTTGATCTCTACAATCTTCACATAGCCGTCTGTACCCGTTTAACGTATCGAGATAGTCGATCTAGAAAGTTAACTGATCTAGAAAGGTATTAAAATTATGTTCACGCTCGCAAAATTGGTTTTAGATATTTTCTATGTGAGTGTTTAGAAATGTTGAGAATATTAAAAAATATATTCAGGTTTATCTCGAAAAGACGCCACGAGTATCTGAAAAATGTAAAGGAGAATGTGTGTCGTGAAAAGCTTATGTCGATAAGCGAAACAACAGGTAGACTACGAGAGCCATGATTTCTCTGGTGAGGTTTGGATCCATGTTGAGTTTGAGAGAGAGAGATAGTACAAGGGTCCTTTGTTAAACATACGAATGGTTTCTAAACGTTGCCCATCCAATAAAAACTCTTTACGTACATTAGGACCGGATCCATATCTATTTTTACCAAAGTCTCAAATATCACAATGTTCCTTGTTTTTCCAAACGTATCTTGGAAATTGTGTTACAAAAGTGAAATATTTTACATTTGCACAGAAATTGCGTTACAAAAAATTAAATATTTTTAACTTGAAAATATTTAATTTTGTAACACAATTCTCACATGGAATGCAAACATTTGAAAAACAAAAGAATATTGTGAAACTTTGGAAAATAGGTGTGAATGAAAAATAATGTAAATATATTCGCATCAATCCTTTACTCGTTCGTTGAATTTTGTCACGAGCTTATTTATTTATTAAAATTAAATAAATAAATGAATTATAAAAAGTGACGAGAGAAAAAAAATTATACATTTGGTGCAAGTTTCAAAAACAAATATTATTTATTTTGTGTTATGTACATTCGAGTTATGTAGTTCATAATCGTGCTGAATGATTACCCGGTTGTGCAACAATTATGTCAAAAGTTGCGACGCTTTCTGGCGGGAAAATCAACTTGGCTGAATTAGATTCAGATTGCGGTAATTTTGGACAACAAACTGCCGCCGCCGCCGCGAATGACGGATTTGCTACCAACACGAAGCGCGCACGTTCTTCCGACCGGTAATTGTTCCTGCGAATCGCGCCTGGGCACCCTATGCCCGGGACAATTAACTCCCGAGATTGCTAATTAACCCCGTGAGAAGATCGGCGGGGAACTCGCGTTTCCACCTACTTCTCGAGTAGCTTCGAGCGCGTGACGTTATCATGGCGGTTTCAGCCGGTTTCAGCCGCGAGAGCTCTGGATGGAACGAGCTGACCTTCCACGGCAAAGGCGAAACAACGTTCGCCATGATGGACCAGCTAGAGAGAAAGAGCGCGCGCGCGGTTTATCTCGAGGCGCTGCGCGCCCGGTCGTAGCGAACGAAAACTGAGAACTGTTTGTTGGCAAAGGTCCATCCGATACCGTTACAATAGTTATATCTCTGCGCGATTGCATAGAGCGCAAGATAACGATACGACGGCAAATCAAGTCAAGGTTTCTACAATCTGTGCAACAATAAAGAAAGAAAAAAAGCAATTAAAGAGCCAGTTAGCTGTAGTTAGCGCGCGCTGTAGTAAATAAACATCAGTAAATATCAATACAATGAACGTCAATAATATCAATAGACGTCAAGTATCTTCTGAGATTGTGATATTCCATACAATGCAATCAGTTTTGAGATGACAAGTGGCGTTAAAGGTCAGCGTTAATCTCGATTGTTGTTGTAATCGTTTTTTTTTTTTTTTCTTTTTTTTTCTTTTTTTTTAATTTTCTTTCGTCAAAAGAACAACTCTTACGGAAAATGTAACAAGCGCTTTATACCATCTTCACGCGTGATAATATCAAATCTGATACGGTCGAACTTTATTCCACCGTTACCGTGAGATTGTTTCGAAAGAGATGACCCTCTTCGAATTTCATGCGCGTAGAAACATACTCGTATTCCGGAAAATGTTCTTCTTTGTGCGAAAACTGCCCAAGGTTTTTCCTTTGTTGAAAAGACGCGGAGCTGTTTCGTCGATACGAGGTAAAAGTGTCAAGGCAGCAGTTAATTATGAAAATGACAAGTGTTTGAAACATCTGTCGTTACAATCGCTGTTATTAATCCTCCTCTGTGCGCAATTTAAATTGATAACTAAGAAAGATAAAAATAAAAAAAAAAAAAAAAGCGTTTGCAAAAGCGAACGTGCAAGCAGTTTCCTTGTGTTTTCAGATTTTATTACAAGCCACATGTAAACACTATAAGTGAGATTGCATCGTATTAAGGAAAAAGATTATATTCTTTTGCTAATATTTCTTCTTTACCTTGAGTGCGCAGAAGATGCATGACTCTTGCATGCAGGCATGACCGGACAGCTCCCTGAAGCTTCTTCGAAAAATATCGAGGTGCCACAGGACCTGCAATAAAAATCATAACTTAAATTTTCTTCCAATAACAGTTTTGTTTTTTTTTTTTTTTTTTTCGGCGAACGTAACCAATTTCGAAATTGATTCTGAGTGGATTTGTCGTCATCCTTTGTAGTAGCACGTAACACGGAGTCAAGTCAGAAAAGGCAACACGTGGGTGTATACATAACACTCGTAAATATGTAAATGTGTGTTGGAACCCTACATGGCATCGATCCACACAACCATACGTGACAGTAGCCATTCAGGATATCGCTAGCATATTATTATACTGGGGGAAAGTAAATCACGATTTCCTGTCCCATAGCGGAACATAATTTCGTCCCTTCTTCCTGTGTGACAATATCCGACGCTTTTTGGAACAAGGACAAATTCACACATTTTCCGCATTTTACGTAAATAATTTCACGTAATTTCTGTCAATTTAATATTTGTAGAAAATCTAGAAAAAAATTTACAATATGTTTTTAATTTAATTTCGCTTTTTTTTTTAATTCTTACCGCGAGATTATAATTTTATAAAAAATATCCTCAAGCTCGTTTCGATATCTGTTAATTAATTAGCCATTTAACGTGCGAACCAATTAGCGGCAAGAGTCTGTGAAAGCAAGTTACCTAGGCGGTAACGGTTGTTAATGCTTATTAATTCTGCAATTGTTTACAGGGCGTGTCGTGTCAATGACAGTTTGTTACAGAATTTACGTGCGACTAAATAAAACACAATGTAATTTGTCATTTGTGATTAATTAAATCAACATAAAATTTAATTACTTCGTATTTATATTGACAATACATATATATCTCATTGTATATCAAACGAGATAGAGCAATAGTATCTTATTAAAATATATCTTGTTAAAAAATGCAATTAAAATGTACGATTGCGCTGTACATCATTCCTCGCATAATTTAATCTTCATCTGAGCGTGTTGAAAAAAAAACTTCCTCAAGAGTGAATTGTGTCTGCGAATGGGAATTTCAAAGCGTTCCAAATACCTAGTTACTGCTGCGTGACGCGCGATCGCGGGAGATATTTTTCCGCAGCGCATTCTATCATTACAGAGTCAACATCTATTACTATCCTCTGCAGCATAGCGACAAGAGGAGATGGGGGAACAAGAAAAAAAGGTGTCAAAAATATATCACAAATGTTTATCGAGTGTGCGTTTATTGCGACGGAGAAGTCGCGAGCTGTGTCGATTTTGCTCGAGAAAGATCCGATTTCAAATAGAAAGCCGCACCCACACAAAGCTCTCCTTGACAATCGAATAACCTACGGTCCACTACGACAAATCAAATCGTTCGTTCTGCGATTTATTAATGAGCTTCGAAAGGTTGGCGTCACACTTTTATAGCGCGCGCATAAAGTCGCACGGTTAGAACTGAACGGGGTTAATTGATAGTGGAAAAAAAAGCGCGCTCTGCACATTCCGCGAGATTTTCTACAATGCCATGAGCAACAAGTTGCTATGTTATTATCGGGAAATTGCGCAAATGTATTATCCATCGGTCCGCACAACCGCGCCTCTCAAGTCGATCTTCCTGCGCGCGATCAATACCCGCGATAATCAAGCGGAATAGAATAAAGATTTTTAAATAATATTTTTTTTAACGCATTTGCGAAAAATTTTTATACTTAAAAAAACCTAAATTTAATTCGATTTAATTAATTTTTTACAGTTTTCGGAGTGATTCCGCTCAATTATACAATAATATATAGTATTTTTTCCGCCCAATTAAAAATAATATATAGTATTTTAAATTTTATAACTTTCCGTGTAAAAACTTAAGAAAATATAATAAAAAAAGCATCATAACAAACTGCGTTTGACATTTGTCAGCATCTTAAACTTCCGTCACAGCAAAACGGTATATTATAAACACTCGAACGTGCGTGCATCACTAGAAACGCTAAAATCCCAATTTTCGCGATAACTTTCTTGTAAAATACGAAAGTCGACGTCTCTGGCGTAATTTATACGCCGCGGATCGCTCTGAGAATCAACAGGTACACGGAGGTAGGACGTAACGGTATATATATACGCGTTACCGGGCGATATCAAAAACCGCAATTTATTTAATTCTAACGTTTATCAGAAAGGCAAACGAAGCGGTTTCCGACTAAATGAAGTAATAAAGAGAGAGAGAGAGAGAAGAGAAATCGCGCTGAGAAATCTCTCGAACCTTGGCGATCTGGAAGAGCGCCTGTCTCTGCGGCCGCTGATCCTGCTTCATTGCTGCTGGACGGGGCTTGCTCCGAATTCGCGGGTACGATCCGTTATTCCGTCATGAAAATCCGCGGCGTGGAAAAACACACGAGGATTAATCAACGAACCCGCGGGTCATGAATTGCACTGTACATTGCACACTTGGAAGTTACAAAACAATCGGGAGGAGACACGATGCGGTCGCGTTAAGTACTCTCTCTTAAGCGGACGTCGATGCAACAATGCTCGGACGGAGCCGGGAGAGTTCAAGAACGACGACAGCGCCGCCGAGACCCCTGCGGGCAGGTAGAGAATTGCGAAGGGGTCCGGTGAACGCGGTCGTGGGCCTGGCTCGTACTATAGTACGATGGTATAGTACGCTGTAGTACGACATATAGTACGATATATAGTACGACGTTCGGGGATTATAAA
This sequence comes from Pseudomyrmex dendroicus, assembly GCA_014825645.1. Classification (NCBI taxonomy): domain Eukaryota; kingdom Metazoa; phylum Arthropoda; class Insecta; order Hymenoptera; family Formicidae; genus Pseudomyrmex; species Pseudomyrmex dendroicus. The sequence goes on along the minus strand of QVNZ01022719.1, from coordinate 7,881 downwards.
TGTGAGACCCGCAGGGCCGCACCCTTCCCGTAAACCTTGTGTTGAAGGTCCTCTCGAAAATTTCTACAATCTCTCATCTTTATTTCCTCATTTTTTCAACATATAACAACAATGCGCAATCTTATTAATTTACTTAAGAAACGCAATAAAATATATTAAAATTCTGTGCCTCAAAAAAATAATAAAATTTTAGAGCGTATAAAGTTATTTTATACACTCTGTGAAATTTCTGAAAAAGATGTTAATCCTGAACGAAGAAGAGTTTCCACAATGAAAAGGAACGTCAGTAATAAAAGTATCGCGGACTCTCTTTGTAAAAATGTCATTTCGAAAATGTCATCGGTCTGATGCGATCTAAGAGCCTGGAGGCGATCCGACCCTGGCACCTTTACTACAGTCCACACAGACGCCGGCCATTTTTACTACGAGCCCGCGGCGTGGGTGAGAGGGCCCGGGTCAGTCCGGGGAGACTCGGCGGAGGGAAGGGTAGAGGAGACAAGGGATATATCAGAGTGGAGCCGACCGGGTTTTCGGTGGAGCGGAAAGGGGAAATAACGAGCGCGGAGTGTGTGCCCCGCGCGGAAGAGACTCCGGTGCGAGGGAAAGAGACAAGGAAAGAAAGGGGGAGTGGGAGACGGCGAATGGGACGGACATAGAGAGGGAATCATGGGACTGACAGCATTTTATGTTACGCTACGCTGCTACGAGAGATCGTTACGCAATTTGATTCGAGAAAGAATGAACGGGTAATTTGGGAACTCTCCCCCGTCTCTTTTCCCTCGTATAATTCGTAGATCTTTGAAAGATGACGACGTGTACATATCGCGACGCGATCTAAATAAAATTAAAAAATTTTCAAATAATCCTCCATTATTTTCGTTAAAAATCTCAAGTTTTCTCTCTCTCGCTTGTCTCGAATTCGATTAACCAGATGCAACAAATCTGCGCTCGCATGTTTTGCACCCCTTCGAAAACTTTTTTTAACTTATATTCACGAAGAAAGAGAAGGGGACACACGTTCTCGTGCAGCAAGTTGATTACAGGCCACAGCTAAGTGAAGTGAGGATTTCAGGCACGGTATAATAGCCGCAATTATAAAGGGTGATTACGATATTTGTCGTAAAACGTCGGCTTTTAGTCGCGACGCAGCTGTCGGCAGAGGAGTTTCTCGCTGCACAATGGCGCGCACGAGGATATTTTTGTTCTTTTTTTGCGGCGCAAAATGCGCTTGCACATACGGCCGCGCGTAGTTCGATAGCGATCGATACGCACGCGTGCGAATTTTTTCGTGTGCCCACACACAATGGCGAGAAAGGCGGGGAGAGTTATTACGATACCAGTTATTGCAACAGAGAGCGTGCGCGCGGGGGCCCACGGTAGCGCGCAATTGCATTGTGCACCTTAAAATTGTTGCAGTAGAGAACGCCGGACAACCCGCGCGACCACGAATACGAGTAACACATTTGCAGTCGCGTGTAAAACCGTATTTTTCTTTTTTCCGTCTCCCCTCCCGTCCCGAATAACATCGACAAAGGAGGAAACGAGATTCCGATCGAAATCGCGATTCCGGCCGCGGTGTGTAAATTATTTCCAGGATGTCGAGTAAATAGGATCGACATTACGGCCGGACTCCGCTTTAGAGGGTTTTATCCCGCAATCCGCGATCGTACAAACACAATTCTGCCTGATTTGCTTTCGGACCCGCGCGAATTGAATTTGCACACGGCGCCGTCGATGATCCTCTTAATTCCGAACACATCCGATAAACGTTCGGCAAACGCGTTCAGAGCAAGAGACGATTTCTCGGGCGAGAAACGAAAATACAATAACGTCGCTGTTTTCGCAAAAGTTTATTTGCTTCTCGTTGATTCGGCAATGAAATAGAGAATTTTCGAATCCTCAAATAAATATGTTGCTTTTTTTTCGCGAAGTACGTGTTTGCGTCAAAGAAACTTTCCAGTCCGCCAGTTCTCGAAATGCCGGTTTCTCTGGCATCGTTTACGATAATCACTGCAACGTGTTCTCGGACACGAAAGGCGCCAGAGATTTTCCCGCGTCTCTGCAGCGCTTTGAAAAACTCCAGACCTCCACTTGTCGTGCGCGACACAATGAAGAACCTTCTTTGGAAAAACGAGACAAAGCTAAGGAAAAAACTGCGTGGAAAAGACATGCCCAGAGACTGTGTATATTTCTTTTTTTTTTCACTGATACTCTTCAGGGATACTCTGCACCTCGTCTTTTTTCTTTTTCTCTTTCCCGTATTTGAAATCTTCGGAGCTCTGTTTTGATACTCACATGACACATTTTATCTCGGAGTATATTTTTAGATTTTTTTCGCTGTTTTCTTAAAATTTCGTTCAAAATAATCTTCTCTAACGCAGCGAAATGTCATCGACATTTTTTTTTTCTTTTTTTTTAGAATTTTAAATAGAAATCTCGCACTTCTTTCTGTTTGATAAATAAATTGTTTTAATCATAACGGAGATATTTTTTCGTTTAATATAAAAAGTTATCGTTGCTTATATTTCGAGAGACAAAGAGACCACACAGAGTCCTAAGGACGCTCGTCAGTCTTATCACTAGAATGTCAGCGGTCCATTACGCTCTCGAATCATCACTTTGCATTGGCAAACAGGCACGTCCCAAGCACCAAGACTCTATTGTTCGAGGCGAGACATGAAGTGACTTCGCGCTCGACGCTAATTTCCCATCGGAAAAATGCGCATGTGGGCGGAAAAGACGCGAGAAAAATCGTCTCGCAACTCGAATGAATTCTATTCATCACCGATTCGAAATGTCAAATTGAGCAATCTCCACCAATGTTTGAGAAAAAGTTTTTTTTTTTTTATTAATTCTCTTCGCATGTATAAATTAAATACTCATAGAAATCCGAAGATGAGATCCGTTTTCGTACGAGCTGTGTATGCGCTAAAACGTGAAAAAAAAGCGGAAGAAAAACGTTCTTCATCTTCGAAAACGTGCCGAGAGACCGCAAGGTGTCGAGCGAAGGGTCCGGCGTAATCGTAAAAATAATTCGTGGGACACGGAAAGGGAAGACCGGCCCGAAACAGGTAGATACAAAGAGACGGGCAGGTATAAGAAACCCTCCCGTGCTACCTGTCTGCATTTTGAACAACCTGAAGTCGGTGGGCCGTTCAAAGCTGCTTAAGAGCCGAGGGGTGATTCGAAATGGGCTCCTCAGGTGCGCCCGATCGAGGAAGCGATCGGCCATTCGTATTCAGCGATGTGTGACTTCGTATAGCCGACCCCGCTTTTAACCCCGCACGCATGTGTACGACTATTTACATTTGAGATGATACCGAGCGTAGACGGTCTCTGGTTGCATCCGGGTGTTTAGTTTCGAGGGCGCAACTCGAGATATAGATAAATCCTAAGTCGACCGCTTATCGTCGGATTACGATAAAAACTCTCGGCGACTCCTCGACCGCTTAGCGCGATCTCAAAACTGTATATTATTTAATCTATAGGAGAAATATTTACAAACTGCCGCGGAAAAATGATTATTACCCTATGTCAGAACACGAATTTGTTTATAATTTGATATACTTCCTTTCTGAATTAATAACAAACTATAAAAGTTAAATAAAAAAATCTTAGAGCTAATTTTGAAAACTAAACAAAGTTCCGCGACGATCAATCAACTAAAAAAACGAATAAATGTTAAACAAATTTTTTATTTTAGTATTTTACAAACTCGGTTTGTGATTGATAGAATCATCTTTTATTTATAATCGATATTTTTTTTATTGATGATAGCAAACATTATTCTGAACCATCTGAACTTCTCTTTCGGAGTCCGATCGAAATCTATAAAAATCACGAGCTGCAGGTGTTCGTCGAATGACCGAATGGCGAATAAATGTCAACGTCGGAGCAGATGAGCCTCACGCGGGGGGGGGGGAGGCTCGCGGGTATCCTCTCGCGATCGAATCGCGCGCGGTGAAAGGAAAGAGTTTCACGGTGCAACGCGCCGCGAGTAGAAATGCCATGGATGACGATGGACTGCTCATCTCCCGTGATTTACGCGACCCCATTGAAGACGAAGCGACTATCACTCGTCGTCGATGTTTTCGCATTCGTTCCGCGGCCCTCTCGTTACGTTGCACACATCCAGCAGAAAATCTGGATCTCGTAAGAGGCGAATCCGAAACGACGATCGAAAGATCGTCTCGTACGAGGGAGAGATCTCGACTCGAAGAGATTCCGCGATAGCGTTTTTTATCCAATAAAAAAGTATATTATCCCTCTATCCCTCCGAATTTTTTTCGTGAGTATAAAAAAATTTACTTAACGTGAAACCAGCAAAATAATCCAGATATAAATTAACAATTACATTTACAATTTTCAAAGATCTTGTTTTTATTTTTTCGACAGTCGCGATAAACAATCTCGATTCTTCGAAACGAAGAAGAGAACAAGATGCGTACGTCACATAAAGTTACACGGCGTTATAGAGAGTTTTCTTATTTCCTATTTACTTATGGAAAATGGGACTGACAGCTTAAGGACCATTCTTGCAAAATGCATATATGCGCGCCGAGTTTGTTATAACTGTAGACGCGAGATTGCACAGTCCGGCCCGGCTCGGCCGTTTCCGGAAAGTTGTTAGGCAAATGAATGCACGCGGGCACTTCCCACAAGAAGAAGGTAACAGCCTGAAAAGGCATACCGCTAGCACATCCGATACGATTTCCCTCGTCGGAAATGAGCTTCGACGTGACGTTTTCTTCCGCGTAAAATCAAGATCTCATCAAATCGTCAATTTGTTCTCGCGTTATTTGTTTTTGTTTTTTCTTTCTATTTCGTACATACAATTTCGTTCTCGCAATTTCGACTTTAATCACAAGGTTCGCTCGCTCGATCATCTTTTACAAGGCAATTTCTTCTGTGCCGGTTTTCTTGTGTCACACGATCGATAAGTTTTTAATGCGGCGATCGTACAAACACTGGATCGCCAATTAAGAAAAGACATTCTGCCGCGCGTGTATCACTCCGATGCCGGTGGTATTTCACCACACATCTCTCTATGTAACGCGCGCACGTGCCGTGACTTGCGAACGGCAATATAACAGGTAAGAGGAGTATATCAATATCGAATAGGTGTGCGCGCGCGCCTGGGAAGGGAAAAGTGCAATCACTGCACCTGCGGATAGATCGCTTCCTACATAAATTTAGTGGGCGAATTCCTCGCGAGAGACAAGTGGCCGGCATAAAATTATCACCGAGAAAAGAAAACAAGCCTTCATTATCGTTAAGTCGACGAGTTATTCCAATCGAGCGTGTTCTATTCCAACTGAGAACGTCTTAATTGGATACCACGATCACTTTATCGAAGTTGAGTTTGTCGAATAAAAAAATTAAATTTTCCGCATTAGCGAAATTGATTTTTAAACGAATTAAGATATTTAAAAGGCTCACATGCAGTTAAAACTAGTTAAAATTATTTTTGTTACAAAATTAACAATTTTACGACCGAAAGTCGCGCGTCTTACATGTATAATTTATTTTTTAACGATATATATTTTTGTGTTTCGGACTTTTCGAGAAATTTGAGAACAACTGTGATGTGAGCGCAAATTTGCTTCGGAAACATTTGTGATATCTGTTATTGTTCACCTCTTTGTGCTCGCTGTCCTCTTTCTCTCCTTTTGAAAGTGCTACTCGCACGTGCGCCGTTCACCGCGATAATAATAAAAACAAGAGGACAACGACGCGAAGAAGAAAAAAGAAGAAAATAGCTGCGAGAGAAGTGGAGGAGGATGAGGAGGATGAGGAGAAAGACGAAGAAGCGAAGGGAGCAAAACTGGTTTCTTCTGCGTTGTTGTGGCGGTCCACGAGGAAGAGAGCCGACGCGCGCTCACGCACGTGGCGCGAACGCCGAGAGATCAAACGGAATCATCGTTTGATTTAGCACCGATGACGCGCGAGGGGCGAGGAGGAGAGGCGCGATATCGGTGAAAAATATCTGTAAATCGCGCGAAAGAGCGGAACTTGCGCAAAAAAAAAAAACGGTTGCGCAATGCGCAACCGTGCGCGGTTTCACGTGCACAGTTTCCCGGTGAACGTATCCGCTCCTCATTCACGTAACGAGAATTTTATTCAATTTATCGTATATTAATACGACACAGATTTTCTATAAATTATACGTTCGCGGGGGCACGAGATCCGGCGACGCGCGCACAGAAAACACGCGAGTTGAATTTAAAATATCGACGAGAGAGGATTCAAGTTTTTCCCTCCTCATCGTCCTTTCGTCCCTGGAATACGTAACAAAGTCTCTCGCCGCGCATTCTTACGCCCGATAAAAATTCGAGCGAGACGAGAAGTGGGTTGCATCGCAATAGGCGAAAGAGGAGGGAGGGGGCGCACAGCCGGTATAGGTGAGTTTTAATACAGCTGATGTGTGCATTTTAGCAGCGCGCGTTCAAAAGCGCTGCGCGGCCACGAGAAGCCACGAGAGAGGAGAAAACCCGTTGTTTTCGTAGCCTGCTGGAGGCCGTAGTACCTGAAAAATATAATGGGACAACAGGGAGAGAGAGAGAGAGAGAGGAAGAGCACGAAGAGAAGGGAAAGAAAAGAGGTTGGCGGAGAAGGAGAGGAGAGCGTGCGTGCGAGAGGAGGATCGACGGAGAACCGGTTTTCCGAGAGGCGAGAAGAGCGTACGCGAGACGTAGTGGAGTTGTATATGAGAGTATGTAGTAAAGGAGGCTAGCGTATGGGTCTGTTACGAGAGAGAAAACCGGTTTTCACGATACAAACTGGAGTAAAAGTATCGAAATTTGATTGTAAGCCGGACGACGACGGTCCGGCATTTCTAAAGGATTTAAATCCGATCACGCGTCGACGTCCCGCTGCGCATTCCAGATTTTCACGGTGCGGGAAAATGTATTCGAAGTTTTGTTTGAAACACAATCAACGTTGGCGAATGGAAATCGCAAATAAGTCGATATCAACATGTTATATTTTTCACAAAAATCGAAATATCAAAGGAATGTTTTCTATGAAATTCCCGAAGATTCCGCGAAGAGAGGTAGTTTTCGTTTACGGTTTACTTTTGCGCTTTTATCTCTCTAAATTTAATCGTTTCTCTTCTCGCTTCGCGTTTCTTTATTGGGGCGAACCATCGAGAAAGCGAGTGAAAGATACGCCGCGGTCGCTCGAACGAAAGTCAAGATTGATTATCGGAAATATTAACAATAAGTTGACCCCGAGGATTTACCTCGAGCTCGCGCTATCGGAGCTCTAACATTCTCTTCTTTCACAGTAATAATCGATACTCCATTGTGCGATTGTTCTCGTTCGTTGTTCGTCGGGTATTAATCAATCGCGAGTTTACTTGCGGGCTATAGCGTAAGATTACAACACGCGTGTCTTAAACTGATATATTGTTAAATATCGCGGCGTCACGATTTAATATTCGCTTAAAAAATTTTAATTGGTATTTTTTTTTTTTTTAATGCCAAGTTTTCTGACAATTTTCTAACTAATTCTCTAATCTAATTGAAAATATATTTGCGCGCACTTGCAATGTGGCAAAATCGTCAAAAGGCACGCTGGTGATCGTGAGCGAGAACCCGAACACGTCTCGAGAAAAGCACAAGCATCTCGGTCCACATTAAGGATGACCTTTACATCGGCGTTTGCTTTTCGTGAAAAAATCCCCACCAAGGACAAAGGCGAGCGCGGGAAGGATTTCTATTGGTGCGCACGTTTCCCGCGAATTCTCTCGAGGGAGTGATTTCAACGCCGAGACCCTATCTGGCGGGAAGATGCTCTCCGCCGCCGCTGGACGCCGCCATGTTGCGCGCGCGATGTCATTACCGCGAGAGATTGTTTCGTGCGGTCGCTCGAAAAATTAAT